>JAHLSL010000179.1:107565-118396 GCA_025920805.1 Petroica traversi
TTCCCACCCTGAGCCTCCCCTGGCCCAGCTCCAGGCCGTTCCCTCCTCGAACGCGTCCCCAGGAAGGCATTCCGGGGTTTTAGTGGGATGGGGAGTGGTGTTTGGTGACGTCGGCGCGGGGACGGTGACGCGGATGCGGTGATGGGTGGCGGCGGTGACTCAGGAGGGGTTGTCCCTTGGAATTCCCTTGGAATGGGCCCCCAAGATCTCCCAGTCCATCCCCTCTGCTCTCCAGGGAGGTCCCCGAGGTCTCCCTGGAGCTTCTCCCATCCAGGTGACCCCTCTGGATCTCCCAAGCTTCCCCCAGCCCTTGGAGCATCTCCGAGGCTTCCCCTGGCCTCATTCCAGGAGCTCCTGGTGTTTCCAGGATCTGTCCCTGTGATCCCGGGGAGAGGAGCTTTGGCCCAGCCCGAGACAAGATCTGGGGCAGAGACCTCAAAAGCTGCGCCTGGAAACCTCCAAAGCCTCCTCCTTCCCTCCTTCCTGCTCTGTGGGATCCCCAAGCCCGATCTGATCCCAGGCCCCGTTCCCGCCTCCGGAACGTGCCCGGGCACACGAGCGCTCCCCAGCCCGTGGAAAACCCGGAATTTCCATGGAAAAGGAGCCACTTCTCCAACGGCTTCCAGCTCCAGCCAGGAGCTGACCCCACAGCCAAGGAAATCCCTGAACTTCTCCCGTATTCCCTTTCCACACGGACAGCCCAACGATTCCAATGGGGAGAAACCCCTCGATATTCCCAAAAAAATGCTGGGAATGACTCCCAACAACCACGAATCCCAGAGAAACACCAATATTCCTAAATGGGAGATTCCCGACAAATGGGATATTCCCAACAAACAGGATATTCCCAACAAACGAAATATTTCCCTCAGGAGAAACCCCTCAATATTCCCAAAAAACACCAGGAATGACGCTCCCGTCCACCACGAATCCCAGAGAAACCCCAATATTCCCAGCAAAGGGAGTATTTCCCAAGGGAGAAACCCCTCCATAATCCCAAAAAACGCCAGAAACAACCCTTTTCCCAACCATGAATCCCAGACAAACACCAATATTCCCAACAAACGGGATATTCCCAACAAACGAAATATTTCCCAAGGAAGAAACCCCTCAATATTCCCAAAAACGCCAGAAACGACCCTTTCCCCAACCATGAATCCCAGAGAAACCCCAATATTCCCAACAAACGGTATATTCCCAAAAAACCGAATATTCCCCTCAGGAGAAACCCCTCAATATTCCCAAAAACACCGGGAACGACACTCCCGTCCACCACGAATCCCAGAGAAACCCCAATATTCCCAAGAAACGGGCCATTCCCAGCAAAAGGAGCACTCCCGGGGCAGCCACTCACCCAAGTCTCCGGCGGGATCGAGTGGGATTCCTGGGAAGCCGTGCGGGGCCAGGGCAGCTCCGGGTGCTTTTATAGGGTCCCCGTTGGGCTTGGAGAGGAGCCACCCCCTGTGGACGTTGTCCTGATTCATCCCGGGCCAAGCCCAGTCCCAAACGGGTTATTTGGCTTTATCAACCCTTCCCTATCATTTTCACCCCGAAATAGCAGCGGCTCTTCGGGCCGGTTCCGCCTAATCCTGGAAAATCCTGGCTGTAAAACCCTTTTTACGGCCACGTTCCGGGGTTGGTTTTTTTTTGGGGGGGAAATCTGGAAAGGCTCCAGAGCGTGGATGGAGGAGGGCGGATTTTAATGTAAATATTTGTGTTGTGGGTGGGATTTAATGCCCTCAGCGGGCGCAAAACCCACATCAAAATAGGGATTAATATTTAAATGAAATTAGTTAAATTAAACTAATTAAATTAGATTAATTAAATTGGACTAATTAAATAAATTAAAAGGAAAATGTAAGCGCTGATGACAGCAGAGCTCAGGATGAGCAGATCAGGGACAATCAGGGTCTTTATGATTTATTTATTTATGATCCATAAAACTGCTCCACAGTTTTGGTCCAGAGGGGATTTTTGTCTCTTTTTTTGTGCATTTCCTTTGGAATTTCAAACCTGAGCTCACTGGGGTTTGGATCAGGCAAAGGGAAGAGGATTTCAGCACAAAAATCCAGGTGAGATACCCAAACCCTCCTGGTTTTGGTTCATGGGACATCCTTGGAGAGTTTTATTCTTATTTTAGTTAAAAAATAAGTATACAATAAATATAAAATAAGCCAATATATAAAAAAATAACCCAACCACAACCATTTTTAAATGATTAAATGAGTTTTTAAACGAATTTTTGAACAAGGACATTTTAATTAATTGATGACTTTTCATTGAGGAAAACTCCCGATAAAACCTCTAATATTAATTGGACTATTTTAATTTCAGCTTCTCTCAATTTTAATTAAAAATGAAAGCAGAACCCTCTGCTGAGAGGTCGATTAACACTGAATATCCCCCAGCTGCCCTCGGGACATAATTACCTCACAATCTCCTCATTTTTAAATTGAATCTTCAAATGAAAATTAATTAACGATTCCTTTGCTCCCCATGAACTCTTGGAGGAAATCAGGAAAATTCCAGGTTCCAGATTTGGGGTTTGGAGGGGCCACGAGGTGACGGGGACATCACGGGGGCCAGCTCGGAGCAGGAACCCGTCCCGCGGCCTCACCCCTGGGTGTAGGAGCCCAATTAATTAACGCTGGTGACACCCTGGGGACACTCAGCCCCGGGATTGTCCCCAGCCTTCATTTTTGGCCTTTATGATTTTTTTTTTTGGTGCCGGATTAAATTACCCCCGGCGCAAATTAGGCCCCACCTGGGCCGTAATGACAGCCCTGGGACGCTGTAATTTTGGGGTGGATTTTGGGGGTGATTGTGCAAACGAGGGGGGGTTTGGTGGCCTGTAACTGTCTGGAGTCCCCACCCCAGGGGCCGCGCGGGAGCCTCGGGAATTCGGCCTGGAAAAGGTGCAGAATCCTGGAAAAGGTCCTGGGCTCCAGAATCCAGACTGGAAAAAGTCCCTGGGCTCGGGGATCCAGCCTGGAAAAGGTCCCTGGTTTTGGGAATCAGCCCTGGAAAAGGTCCCTGGTTTTGGGAATCTGACCCAGAAAAGGTCCTTGGTTTTAGGAATCCAACCTGGAAAAGGTCCCTGGGGTCAGGAATTCAGGTCTGGAAGAGGTCCCTGATTTTGGGAATCAGCCCTGGAAAACGTCCCTGGGCTTGGGAATTTGGCCTGGAAAAGGTCCTTGGTTTTGGGAATCCCACCTGGAAAAGGTCCCTGGTTTTGGGAATTCAGCCTGGAAAAGGTCCCTGGGGTCAGGAATTCAGGTCTGGAAAAGGTCCTTGGTTTTAGGAATCCAGCCTGGAAAAGGTCCCTGGTTTTGGGAATCAGCCCTGGAAAAGGTCCCTGGTTTTGGGAATTCAGCCTGGAAAAGGTCCCTGGGGTCAGGGGAGGTTTCCTGGGATTTGGTGACATTCCCACGATCCAGGCATGTCCTGGCAGAGCTGGACCCCCTTTTCCTGCTGGGTTTTCCCCAAAATTGCTTTTCCCAAGGCTCCAGGCAGGTCCTGGCCAGGCTGGATGGATCCTGGGATGGTGGGAACGTCCCTGCCAGGACCTGGATGTTTTTAACATCCCTTCCAACCCAAACCATTCCAGAATTCCAGGATTCCTCCCCAAATCCGTGCCCATCCCATCTTTTTCTGGGATTACTGAAGTGATGCCAATGTGGAGCAAAATCCCACTGGACAAAACTCCAACCAAGAGGTTTTTTATGGAATTCTCCAGAAAACACCAGAATTTTCTGGAAAAACTCCAGGAATGTTTTAGATGGAACAGGATGATGGAATTCCCAATGCTCCCACAAGCTGAGACCCCTCAGAACTTTTTGGAGATCCCTGCCCCAAAATCCCACCCCTTTTGGGCCCGGCCCAGGGAATTCTGGCGCTCGGAACCCCAAATCCTGTGGGATGACGGGAGCTCCGGGGTGGTTTGGGTTTCCTGATTCAGAGCCGAGGCAGTTGTGGGATTCGGGGCCGTCTCCGGGGGTGACGTCGGAGGTGGCACCGAGGGCTCCGTGTCCTGCGTGTCACTGGCCTCAGGCGGGCTGTGGGGACCTCGGGCAGGCCCCGATGGCGCTGATTGGGGACAGGGGACAGACGGGGACAAACAGGATGAGCGGAGTCCTGGAGCTCCAGCACGTCCCAAACCCGGGATGGGCCCTGGGACTGGGCCCTGTCCGGCTGGAAAAGTGTCCCAGGATATCCCCGACCGAGGTGGGACAACTTCCACCATCTCAGGTGGCTCCGAGGTCACCATGGACACTTCCAGGGGTGAGGAATCCACGGGATAACCCGGATTTATCCCAAAAATCCCACCCAAACCAGCCCAAGGAATTCTGGAATGGCTTGGGTTGGAAAAGACCCCAAAGATCCTTGAAGATCCAAGGGACACCTTCCACTGTCCCAGGTGGCTCCAGCCTCATTCCAGGGATGAGGAATCCATGGAACCACCTGGGCCAGGCAAGGATTTATCCCAAAAATCCCGTCTGAATCCATGGAATCCTGGAATTATTTGGGTTGGAAAAACCTTAAAGATCATTGGGACCTTCCACCATCCCAGGTGGCTCCAGCGTGGCCTTGGACACTTCCAGGGATGGGGAATCCATGGAATTCCCTGGGCCAGGGAAGGATTTATCCCCAAAATCCCATCCAAACCAGCACAGGGAATCCACATTTTACAGGATCAGGATTCCAGCCCGGAAATTCCAGGGGAGACTTCTCTGGCAGGAATTGGGCAGGAATTGGGCAGGAACTGGGCAGGATTTGGGCAGGAAAGGTGATTTTGGCGATTTTGGTTATTTTTACCTCACCGGGGTTGGGTTCAGGCGATGCCGGGGCCACGCCCGGGGCTCAGAACGGGTTTGGTGAGAGGGGTGGGAAGGGAGGGGAAACAAAGGGAGAGGAATGAGGATGTTGGGATGGGAACCGTGCCCGGTCCGGGGGGGGCTGGAGCGGGGCCAGGGCTGGGAACGGGGCTGGAAAAGCTGGAAAAGGGAATGGGGACCCCTGAGGGAGCTGAGGGGGCTCAGCCTGGAGAAAAGGGGGATCCAGGGGGGATTTGGGGCTGTTCCAGGGGGGATTTGGGATCTGATCGCAGGGAACGGGGCCAGGACAGGAGGGAACGGCCTGGAGCTGGGCCAGGGGAGGCTCAGGGGGGGAAATTTGGGATGATTTTTGCATGGGAAAAGGGTTGGGAAGCGCGGGAAGGGCTGAGGGAGGGTTGGATCCCCATCCCTGGAGGTGTCCCAGGAACCCCTGGAGATTTCTCTGGGTGACCAAGGGGGTCCATCCCAGGTTGGGCTCGGTGGTCCCGGGGCTCCTTCCCAGCCTGGATGATCCCGGAATTCTGGATGATCCCGGAATTCTGGATGATCCCGGAATTCTCCCGGACCCGGCACCGAAATCTTCTCCCACAGTGCCACCAAGTGGCCCCGGCAGCGGGACCGGGATCCCCTGGAATGTCCCGGGGCTTTGGGATTTGGATTTGGGATTTGGGATGGGGCCACGCGGGGGGGAAAAGGGCTGGAATTCCTCGCGCTGCTCCCACTGCCCCGGGTGGGGCCGCCGGACTGGGAGCCACTGGGAAAACTGGGAGCGCCCCCTGGCCCTAAATGGCTCAGGAAAGTCGGCTTTATATAATTTTATATTCTACATATTTTATAGATTTTATGTGCTTTATTTTTTTTTGTTTATTTTTTAAATTTTATTTTATTTTGCTTTGGGTTTTAAAATGGATTATTGCGGCTTTTATCCGTATTATTGCCGGGTTTATCCACAGCTTTACCAGTTTTATCCGTATTTTGCAGCTTTTATCCATGTTTTTGCAGTTTTTATCCATCTTTTTGGAGGTTTTTTCTCTATAATTTGCGGGTTTTATCCACATTTTGCAAGTTTTATCCTTATTTTGAAGGTTTTATCCACATTATTCCCTCCCCAAAATTCCTTTGCCGTTTCTCCCCATCTCCTCCCCTTTCCCCCTGCTCGGCTGCGGGAATTCTCCCCAAATTCCAACCTTTTCTCTCTCTTTTGCCCCATCCCAAAGCAATTCTCAAACTCTCCCGTTCCCACATCTCGGTGATTATCCAGAATTAAATAATGGGAATAAAATCCTTTCTTTCCCCGAGCTCGTCCCGCTGTCCCGGATTCCTGGTGACGTTAAGAAGTGTCAGAAATCCCCCTAATTCCGCTTTTTTCCCCCATTTTAATGAGGATATTCCGCATTTTCCTGCCGGGATAACTGGATTGCAGGGCTCCCCTGGAATTCCCTGGATTTAAATAATCCCGCAGTTCAAATCAGGGATTCACATCCCGGGTCCTTTCCGTGCTTCGAGATGCTTTTAATAAATCCAACGATCGTTAATGATAATTAGGGAGGAGTTAATTAAACCCTTCCAACCCCAAAACTCACAAAAATCTTGGAATTTCCTGTTCCCTTTCCCAGTCCTCCTGGGGAGGGCGGGATTTTTCCCTGCTCCCTTTTGCTCATTTTCCCATTTCTTGGGATATTTCCATCCCATTCCTCGGGATGTTTTAATCCCATTTTTTTAGGATGTTTTAACCCCATTTCCCAGGATATTTTCACCCAATTCACTGGGGTGTTTTCACCCTGTTCCTTGGGACATTTTAATCCCATTTTCAGGATGTTTTCATCCCATTTTTTGGGATGTTTTCATCCAACTCCTTGGAATGTTTTAATCCCATTCCTTGGGGTTTTTTTTTTTCCATTCAAATCTGCAGCCAGAATTCTTTCCATCTTTAGCCCAGATTTCCCTGAAAATTAAGGACTCCACACTCCTGCTTTTAAATCCTAATTTTTAATTAAATTTTTTTTTTTTATTTGGAACAGATTTATCCCAAAGGTTCAGAAAAAGGTGGAATCTCTCCCAATTCCATGAAAATCGGGATGGAGCCGGGCGGGAGGAGGGAGCGGCTCTGCCCGGCCGGACCCCGCGGCCGGAGGAATCCAGGCCTGACCAGTTCTCCCAGTGGCCTGCCCAGTTCTCCCAGTGGCCTGCCCGGTTTTCTGGCACCATTTCTGGCTGTTGACACCGGGATGGGAACTGGGATGGGCTCTGGCACTTCCCAAACATTCCCAGGAATTTTTTAATCCTTTTTTTTCTGGGTCTTGGAGCTCCCAGTGGAGCAAAATCCACCTCCCCTGGGTTGCGAGGGGTTCCGAGCCTTTGGCAAACTGGGAGCTGCTGGTTTGACTGGAGTTCTCTGTGCCTGGAGGAGCCTCTGGAGCTGGGGACTCATCCCGGGAAAATCTGGATTCCAGGCTGCATTCCCGCTTCCCAAAAAAATCCCAAAAAAGAGCAGCCCAGCCTGGGGGTGCTGCTGGTGGTGCCCAAACTCAGATCCAGCCCAGAATTCCCTAAAAAAATTAATCCTCATCAGTGGGGACGGAGCTCCTCGAGTTTTATAAATGGGGAAATTTGCTTTCCTCAACATTCCCAAAATTTTGACGGGAAAAACCACCAAGAAAGAGGATAAAAAGCACCAGGACAAAACCGTGAATGAATTAAGGAGGACCCTGAACCTCCCTCATTTTTCTGTGGGGAGCAAAAAGGGGCTGGTGATGAAACAGGACCCCGGCTGCAATTCCCACCTGGATCATCCCCCCCCATTATTTGGGCATAAAATTGGTTGGGCAACAAAAATCAGAGCCGTAATTACAAGATGATTGAAAAGCAGATTTTTGTTGGTTTTTGTTTTGTTTTTTTAATTTCACGCGGAGAAATTCCCTCTCTTCCTGTAACTCCCGGGAAGCTGAGGCTCCCCCGGGGTGGGGCAGGGACCCCATTCCCAATCCCAGAAATCCCAATCCCAGAAATCCCAATCCCAGAAATCCCAATCCTATTTCCTGGGCCGGAACCAGCCCTGGCAGCGGGACAGGCAGCGCTCCACGATGCTGGAGGTGCAGGAGCTGAGGCGGAAGGGGCTCCGTGGGGACGCCTGGGGCCTGCTGGCCTTGGCCTCTCCAGTGTCCCCGAGTTCCTGGGATTGGGACGCACAGGGATCTGCAGAAATCCCGATTTCGGTCATGCAGGGATCTGTAGAAATTCCAATTTGGGATGTGCAGGGATCTGCAGAAATCCCGATTTCGGTCATGCAGGAATCTGCAGAAATCCCAATTTGAGATGTGCAGGGATCTGCAGAAATCCCACTTTGGGTCACGCAGGGATCTGCAGGAATCCCGATTTGGGACACACAGGAATCTGCAGGAATCCCGCTTTGGGATGTGCAGGGATCCATGGAAATCCCAGTTTGGGTCACACAGGGATCCCCCAGGATCCCTCCCTGAGCCTGGCAGGGCTGCTCCGGGCCCAGCTCCAGCACCTCGAGCGTGCAGGGCTCCAGAGCCGCCCCCGGGAGCTCCTGACAGAGCTCCCCCGGGTTCTCCAGGCCGCTCCCGGGGGTTTTGGTGGCACAAAGCTCCTCCTGGGGCAGCGGGAAGGTCCCCGGGGCGTCGGGGGGGACACAGCTCCACGGTCAGGATGTTTTTCTGCAGCGGGAATTTCATCACGCACATCCCGGGCGTCTCGAAGGTGAAGGGCTCCTCTCCTGAGCTCAGGGTTTTCGTGGGATCGGCTCCCTGAGCGGGGTCACAGGGACAGGAGGGACAAACGTCCTGGCACGGGCAGGGATCCGCCTGGGAATTCTGCTCCGGGGCCACCACGGCGCAGGGATTGCTCTGGGCAGCCCCTTCCAGGCACTGGGAATTCATCTCTGCCACGGAGAGCTGAAAAAAAAGAACAATTTCACACCCAATCCACCCAAAAATTAGGGAAAAATTCCTCGTTTATTCTGCTTTTTTCTTCAAACTCCCAAGCTTAGATTTTCTTATTAAAATCTGCTCTCAGCCAATATACTCCAACTATTTTTTTTGGGATAACAACAGGTTTGAATCACCTTTACAGGTTTAAAAATTTCAAGTGACTCCCTTTCCTTCTCCAGTTGTTTCTTCCGTTTCCAGTTGTTTTTCTTTTCTCCAATTTTTCCCTTTTCCTGTTGTTTTTCCCATCTCCAGCTGTTTTTCCCTTTTCCAGTTGTTTTCCCTTTTCCAGCTGTTTTCCCCTTCTTCATTTGTTTTTCCCTTCTCCAGTTTTTCCTTTTCCCAGTTGTTTTTCCCTTCTCCAGTTGTTTTTCCCATCTCCAGTTGTTCGGAATGAATCCTGGATCTCCTGGCAGTTTTATCCCTCTAAACCCAGAGCTGGCACAACAGGAATTTTCCAGAGCATCTCTGGAATTCCGGAATCCCAACCAAGCCGGCGCGAGGGAAGATTCCTTACCCTTCCAAACCTTCACCCCAAGGAAATCAAGAGCCGTAAATCCCCCCATTTTTCCAGAATCCATCCCAGAAAATGACCTGTGGGATCCCCAGGAGACTCACCGGGGTCGGGATCGGCAGGGCAGGCACAGCCGCGTTATCCCGGGATATTCCTGCTGTGTTTCTGGATCTCCCCAGGGCCTCGCTCCGCCCCTGCCCCGCCAGCCCTGATTTGCCTAATTATTTTTAATGGAAAACGCCTATTTCCGTGGCTGGAGCCGGACACGGAGCCCGGGAATTCACGTGGCCCTGCAGACGCCAGGGAGGACTTTGGGAAATGAGTGGATTCCCGGCCGGGCTCTCCAATAATCACCTGGTGACGGGACGGGTTTTTGGGATGCTCCAACTTCCCATCCCAGCACCTCGTGAGGTCCGTGAGGCGCAGGATGGGATGTGGGATTTGGGGGATTCCTTTATTTTTAGCCACCTCTGACCTTTTTTCTGCCCTGTTTTTCCATGGAGCCGCTGGAAACTCTTGGCTCATGCTCGCCTCGGGATGTTTTCCCTCAGCTCCTCCAAGTCCTGACTCAAATCCGTCCCCGTTGTCGTGACGGTGGCGTTGTCCTCGTGAGGAGTGACCACCACCCTCTGCCCCTCATTTTACCCCAAACCAGCTGGATTCTGCTCAGCTTGGAATTCATGAACCCAAAAATCTGAAAACCAAATCCGCTGCTGTTACAACGCCCCAAAAAAACCACTGGCAAACATCGGAATCATTTGAGAAGAAAATGAGCAAGAAAAGCATTTTTTGGGGAGTTTGAACAGAAAAACAAAAAAAAAAAAAAAAAGGGGGAAATTTTCCCTGTGGTCAGCAATAAACTCCCAACCTGAGAGGTCACAAATCCCAATTTATTTATTTCCAGGAAACAACCAAAAACCACCCAAATTTGGAGGGAGAAGAGCCAAAACCCCGCTGTGGTCTCCTGGTGGAAAAGGCCTCACCCCTGGCGTGGCCACTCCTGTCCCTGGTGTGTCACCGGGTGGCTCCGGGCTGGCAGCAGAGGAGGAATTTTGAAGTCTTTGATGTCTCAGGGGAACTGGTTGGGTCTCTCTTCCCTCTTTTCCAGGCTTTTCCGCGGGCAGAGAGCGGTGGCTCTGAGCAGGGATGGCCGTGTGAAGTTTGTCACCTCCTGGCACCAGGAACGGGCACAAAACCGGCCCGAAGGCCACCGAGATGGAAGAGCTCGTCCCTCATCGCCCTGGGTGGCACCTGCTGGAGTTGGGACACTCAGGAGAAGCCCTGGAAGGTCCTGGAGATCCCTGGAATGTGAAGATTTCCCCGGAGCCCAACGGCCAAAATCCCAACAAATCAAATTTGTATTAAAAACAGAAAAATAGCAAAGAATTGTGGCAAAAATGACGGGCGGGACTCGGGGCAGGGAGTGTCCCCTGGGCTCTGGGGAGGGGAATGGCCAGGGCTGTGTCCAGTTCTGGACAATCATGGAAAGAGGGACTTGGAGGGAACGGGGAGCCCTGAGGGAGCTGGGGGGG
>JAHLSL010000179.1:128396-138485 GCA_025920805.1 Petroica traversi
GGAAGGGCTGAGGGAGGGTTGGATCCCCATCCCTGGAGGTGTCCCAGCAATCTCCAGATCTTGGCCTGGGTGACCACAAGAGGATTGATCCCAGCTCAGACTCGATGCTCTGGGGGATCTTTCCCAGATTTTGGGATCCTGGAAAAACCTTCGGCCCTTCAGCACAAGATGGGAGTGGACCCTTGGAGCTGCTCTCTTGGAATTCCCTCATGGAATTCCCTCATGGAATTCCCTCCAGAACTCCTGGCCCACTCTGGGAGGAGTCACCGGGGCCACCAAAGGAGTCACCGGGGCCACCAAAGGAGTCACCGGGGCCACCAAAGGAGTCACCGGGGCCACCAAAGGAGTCACTGGGGCCACCAAAGGAGTCACCGGGGCCACCAAAGGACGTGGCTGTGGGGTCCTGACTCACGACACCAACGTGATGGCTCCAATGACTCCGATTGCCCATAAATGTAATGGAGATCCCAAACAGGACTAATTAGGGATAACGAGCTGCCCCGTGACGTTCCCACGTGTCGGGATCTCCGTTTACGTCTCCCCAAATAATCCACTTTTGGAAGGCCCCAATTTCTGGGCAATCAAAAGTTAACGACCGGGTGTGAGGTGACTCGGGAGGAAAGGGAGGCGCTGAGGGAACCTCGGGGTGGTTCTGAGGTGAGCCTGGAGCCCAAGGAGATAACCAGGAGCTGTCCCGACCGGAATGTGGGATTTTCCTTGGGGAGATGAGGGTTGGGAGCTGCTCTGGGGGAAAAAACTCCACTGGAGGAGGAGAAAACGAGGAGAGATTGATCTGCCTAAAAAAATCAGCTGCTAAACCCGAGCTTAACTGGGGGCAGTTTCTCCTCCTGTGCCAAAGGAGGTGTTTAAGGTGCTCTGCAAGTCCCAATTTATCCCTGGGGCAGCGAGGGGTGGGAGAAGCTGCACGTGAGGAGCTGAGTGTGTGGAAAAGCTGAGGCACCCGTGAGGTGGCAAAAACCCCGGAGATTCCATCAGCTCTGGCTGGAATTCCTGGTGTCCCGGGAAGGAGCCTGGAATTCTCCGGGACAATCGGGGTTTGGGGCGTAAACAGGACGTGCTGCTCGTGCTGGGTTGGTCGGATTTTTGGTTTGGTTTTTTTCCACCTATTTAGCATTTTTGTGATGGTCACGTTCCCGTCTCTGTGGCAGGAATGACTGGAGAAACAAGGATTTTCCACAAAACTTTAATAAAAATTGTGTCCCAGGCCTAAATCCCACTGCAACGGAGATTTTTGCACTTTTCTGGGAGGGAAAAACGTATTTAAAATGAGGATTGTTTCACCTTGGACGGCTTGAAATGTTCCTCAAAGGTCCTGGAGTTGTGTCCCCGCTGGAATTCCCAAGCACAGGTGGTGTTAATCCTTGGAGAAGAACGGGTTGGATGAATAAAATAATTGAATTTTACAGGAAAACGGGCACCCCAAGGTTTTGTGGGAACACTGGAGGCTCCCCATGAGAATTAAGACGGGGTATTTCTCATCGTATACCCAATTAATTACCCACCTTCCCTAATAACAGCCATCCCAGGCTGGCAAAACCCCAGCGATCACCCCACATTTATGGAAATAAGGCCGTGCAGACGTCCCAGTGCATTAAATCCCTTTCCAAAAACCAATTAATTCAACACCCGCTTTGCTTTTTTTTGTTAATGACTCCGCCATTCCCGTTGGGAACCGCATGACCGGGGCCGGGGCTGGCTCAGCATCACCTGCCTTCCTGGAACTGGGCTCCCACCGAAAATTAGGATGCAAACATGCAAAGCATGTGGAGGTGGAGCCGGCCGGGGCAGTTTGTGGTCAGCTGTCCATCCCCCTGGGCTCCCGCGCTTCCGGAGCTGGTGCAGCTCAGGCCGTATAAAAGCTGGGCCTTCGGACGCTCCCGCCAGTCGCTTCGGCCTCTCCGTCGCTCGCCAGGACCGGTGACCCGGTGAGTCCTCCTGGGCTTTATCAGGGAATCTTTATCTGGGAATCTTTATCTGGGAATCTTTATCTGGGAATCTTTATCTGGGAGCCTTTATCAGGGAATCCTTATCAGGGAATCCTTATCAAGGAACCTTCTGGAAAAAAGAGTTCATTTCTTGGCCGCGGGAGGACTTCTCGCCTGGGATTTGTGCTGGAATTGGGGTTTTTTATTTGGAGTTTGCTCTGCCTGGAGGAGTGTGGAGAAGTCGCCTCCTGAGAAGCTGTGCTGCCTCTCCTCGTCCCTCCAGTTCCGTCCTGGTTAATTGGCTCTTGCCTCGTTAAGGATGGGAGTTAAATAAATTAATGGATGCAGCTGAGGAGCTGCTGGGACTTCAAACGGGGCGGGTGGGAAGAGGGAGCTGCAGGATCCCTGCGGGGAAAGCCCGGGAGAGCTCGGGGAGAAGCCAAAGGTGGAAACGGGAGCTGCGGCCTCCGGGCCAACCCTTCCCTGCTGGAAGGATAATCCATCAATCCTGGTGGGGCTCCAGAGGTGTCCCAGGCTCCCCGGGATCTTCAGGATGGGAATGTTGGGAATGTCCAGCCTGCGGAGGCCCCGGAGCCCATTCCAGGATCTCCAGGGGAGCTGGAGGGGAACTTTTCCTCAGGAACTGGAGGGACTTTGCACTGAAATACAGGAAATTTAGGTCAGATATTGGGAAGAAACTGTGAGGCCCAGGCGATTCCATGGATTCTCCATCCCTGGGAGCGCCCAAGGCCAGGTTGGACAGGTCCTGCATCAGCTTGATCTGGGCTGGAGCGAGATGATCTCTGAGATCCCTCCCAGCCCAAACCATTCCGAGATTCTGTTGGGATAATATTGGCTTTTGTGGCCTCTGGGCTTTGCAGTTGGGAATTCCCCGTGTGGGGGACGGGCCCTGGTGGGCGTGAGGATCTGATAAGGAGGAGAAAAACCCTGGAACTTCTGCTGACGGACTTGAGAAAAGATGGAATTCAAGTATTTTTGTGTTACGGCTTCTAGGAAGTTGAACTCTGGGCAATGCCGTAAAATCCAGGATTTATGGCTCCTGACGGGTTCCCAAAGAGGGAAGGGATCCTCTGGCAGCGTTAATTCCATAAAAACCCCGGGATCAGCCCAGAATGTGGTGCCCACAACGCCGAGCTCAGGGATTTGATCCCCACAGGGGCCATTCCCTGAAGAGTTGGATTTGCTGATCCTTGTGGGCCCCTCCCAACTCCAGAATCCAGGAATCCTCAGCCGAACCCAAACCTACCAAGACTGATCCTCTGCTCCTCAATCCCTTGAGAAGAAGGCAAATCGTGCCCCCAAAACCACCAACCAACACCCCGATTTTTAACTTTATTTTATTTTGTCTCTCTCCCAGCTTTTTTCCAGCTCTCCCCGCTGCCCCAGCACCTCCCCAGGATGTCCTACTACTACGAGCAGTGCAAGCAGCCCTGCCTGCCGCCCCCCATCTGCCTGCAGAAATGCGCCAAGTGCCCCGAGCCCTGCGCCACGCAGTGCGTCGAGGTGTGCCAGGCCCCGTGTGCCACCAGCTGTGCCACCCAGTGTGTCACCAGCTGTGAGCCCTGTGCCACGCAGTGTGTCACCAGCTGTGAGCCCTGTGCCACCCAGTGTGCCACCAGCTGTGTCCCGCAGTGCGTGGACGTTTGTGCCACTCAGTGTGCCACCAGCTGTGCCCCGCAGTGCGTGGATGTTTGTGCCACTCAATGTGCCACCAGCTGTGTCCCGCAGTGTGTGGACGTTTGTCCCACCCAGTGTGCCACCAGCTGTGCCCCGCAGTGCGTGGATGCTTGTGTCCCTCAGTGCGTGGACGTTTGTCCCACCCAGTGCCCCACCAAGTGCGTGGAGCAGTGCCAGGCCCAGACCTGCACCACCAAGTGCGTGGAGACCTGCGAGACCGTGTGCCTGGAGCCCTGCTCCCGGCCCTGCTGAACCCGGCCTTGCTGATCCCGGCCTGCTGATCCCAGCCTGCTGATCCCGGCTCTGTTGGTCCCGGCCCTGCTGATCCCGGCCCTGCTGATCCCGGCCTTGCTGATCCCAGCCCTGCTGATCCCGGCCTGCTGATCCAGCCCTGCTGAACCCGGCCCTGCTGATCCCAGCCCTGCTGATCCCGGCCCTGCTGATCCCGGCCTTGCTGATCCCAGCCCTGCTGATCCCGGCCTGCTGATCCCGGCCTGCTGATCCCGGCCCTGCTGATCCCGGCCTTCCTGATCCCGGCCTGCTGATCCCGGCCTGCTGATCCCGGCCCTGTTGATCCCGGCCTGCTGACCCAGCCCTGCTGAACCCGGCCCTGCTGAACCCAGACTGCTGATCCCGGCCTTGCTGATCCTGGCCTGCTGATCCAGGCCTTGCTGATCCCGGCCTTGCTGATCCCGGCCTTGCTGATCCTGGCCTGCTGATCCCGGCCTGCTGATCCCGGCCCTGCTGATCCAGGCTGAGGGGCCGGGGCCCGCAGGGAACGCAGCACGGACCCATCAGCAGCACAACAAGGCTTCTCCCGCTCTGATCACCCCACGTTTGGATTCCTCTCAGAAAATGTTTTCCCTCTGAGTGTTCCCTGTGTTTTCGCTCCTGCTCCGGCGCTTTCCCGGCGTTTCAGGGCCGGGAATGGCGGGAAGCGCTGCCAGCAGCTGGTGGTGGGAAGGCCTCAAAGTTTTTCCTCTTCCCTTCTCCTCTTGTATCTCCTCAGTCTTGTCAACCCCCCTGTGCAGCATTAAAAAATGACCATTTATGGCACCGCGTGTCTTTTGTCCTTTTTTTTCCCCGTTTCTGGGTCTTCGTGCCCCAAAATGTCTTCCTTAAATCCTGTTTTCAGAAGTGGCTGGGGAGGGTTTTGTGCCTGAAGTTAAAAGGGGTTTAGTATGGAGAAATTCCTTCTAATTCTACAAGGAAACTGTTGTCTGGCCAATTCTTTTCTGGGAGAAGCTTGAAAATATGGGTAGAAATCTGATTTTCAGGCTGAATTTTGGTCTTCACCCCTTGGGATTTTGGAGGGAAATCCTAGAAATGGTTAAAAGGCAAATTTAAGTGGAAGAAAGTCTTACAATAATAAAGAAGGAATGGAACATCCAGAAGCCACAATTTAAAATAGAAATTAATATAAATATACATATTATACATATATATACATACATAAATATAGATATAAATATAAATGTAAATTTAAATATGAATATAGATATAAATATAAATATGAATACAAATATACATACGAATATAAATACAAATAGAAATATAAATACAGATATAAATACAAATAGAAATGCAAATATGAATACAAATAGAAATACAAATATAAATACAATAAAAATTAAAATAACCTTTATTTAGGATAACTTTGAAGCTGATGGTGACCCCGGTGACCTGAGGGCGTTAAACCCACAGAACCCCCAAATTTCGGAGATAAAGCTCCCACCCTGTCCCGGGTGGTGCCCGTGGCTTTCTTCACCTGGGCTCCGTGCCGGCCCCGCTGTTTCCGTGTCTGGGAATGCTGAAATCGCTCCCCACCCACCCCTCATTAGCGGGAGGGTGGGGACCGTCTCACCTGCAGAAGAAAAGGGAGATATTTCCATCGGGGCGTGGGCCGTTTCCAAATCGCCTTTTTAATGTGCAGGTGGGGAGGCCACGAGCAGGTTCCTCTTTGTGTCCCCCCCCCCCCCGCGCTGTCGACACCCGGAGGTGACACAAAAAGTGACACAAAAAGGTGACACCAAAGGGTGACACCCTGGGACGGGGATCACACGAGGCACAAACACCTGGACGCACCTGGGCAGAGGCAAAGCAGGAGCTGAAATCCCGGGAAAATCGAAGGGGAAATGAGGAATTTGTACCTCGGATTCCTCCCTGGAACCCAAATCTTTGGGGGTCCAGGCTCTGCCTCAGGGGTGACTCGGAGGTGCCACTTTGGTGACATCCTGGGGACACAGGAAGGGTTTTAGGAATCAGGACAAACGACCCCTCACCTGGACCAAAAATATTCCCAGGAAAATGCACAGGGAAAGGAGGAATTTGCACCTCGAATTCCTCCAAACTTTTGGGGGTCCAAACTCCGGGATGGCACTTTTGTGTCCTCTTGGAGGCCTGGCAAAGGCTTAAATCATGGAGAAGGTTTTAGTCAGGAATCATGGAATAGGTTTAAATGAGGAATAATGGAAAATATTTAAATCAGGAATTATGGAAAATATTTAAATCAGGAATTATGGAAAAGTTTTAAATCAGGAATTATGGAAAAGTTTTAAATCAGGAATCACAGAAAAGGTTTTAGTCAGGAATAATGGAAAAGGTTTAAACCAGGAATCACGGAAACGATTTAAATCAGGAATTGTGGAGCTCCTCTGCCCCAGGAGTTCCCTGATTCTGGAGCATCCTCATCCCAGTCCATCACTGGAATTTCCCTGGGAATGGATCCCGAGGGCTCCTGGAAGAGCCGGAGGGAGCGTCCGGAGCTCCGGGCACTTCCTGTGGCCCCTGAGCTGTGGTCAGCGCCGGGAATTGCTGGGATTCCTGGGATGTTTGCAATAAATTCGGGATTATCTCATCAGGGCGGAGGCGGAGGAGCCTGGAAAATTGGGAATGATGTGGGATAATCTAAAGCAAACAGCTGGATAATGGTGGAGACGGACAGGGAAGAGTGGACAGAGATTTTGGGGAAAAACAGGAGGGGATTTTTGGGGAAAAGAGCCAGGGTTTTTGGGAAAAACAGTCAGGGATTTTTGGGGAAAACAGTCAGGGAATTTTGGGGAAAACAGTCAGGGAATTTTGGGGAAAAGAGCCAGGCATTGTTGGGGAAAATAGTCAGGGATTTTTTGGGAAAACAGGGAGGGGTTTTTGGGAAGAACCACCAGGAATTTTTGGGAATTCCACCAGGGATTTTTGGGAATTCCACCCTGTGGAACGAGCAGGATGTGGCCGGAGAAGGGGACACGATGTTCACACCCAGGTGACAAAGATTGGACCCGATGATCTCGGAGATCTTTTCCAACTTCAGAAATTCCATGATTCCGGATTTCCCCACCCATCCCACATTCCTGAATTCCCAAAGCTGTGACCCCACAGAGCCTTTCCAAACAAACATTTCCTCTGTTCCTTCCTTGGAAAAAATTCCCGGGGGATCAAAATTTTCCTGCAAGATTTTCCATCCCCTGGAAAAAAAAAAAGGGAATTCTGCTGCAGTTTCAGCAAACCAAATCCAGAGCTGGTAAAAATGGGATGAAATGCATGGAAATTGAAGTTTTCAGGGAAAAGCAGTGGGAAAGTGGAAGGGAAAATCAGGGAAAAGCTTTGGTAAAATGACAGGAAAATCAGGGAAAATCTTCCTGATTTCTTGGGAAAATAAAATATTTCATTTTTGGTTTTGGGGGTGGGAATCAGATGAGGGAAACGGCAAAAAATCCCAAATCATTGGGTTCCAAATGGAAAAAATCCCAAATCATTTGGTTCCAAAGAGCAAAATCCTGAATCCTTAGGTTCCAAATGGCAAAATCCCAAAATATTGGGTTCCAAACGGCAAAATCCCAAATCATTGGGATCCATACAGCAAAAAATCCCAAATCATTGGATTCCAAATGGCAAAAAATTCCAAATCATTGGGTTCCAGACAGCAAAATCCCAAATCAATGGGATACAAACAGCAAAAAATCCCAAATCATTGGGTTCCAAAGAGCAAAATCCTGAATCCTTAGGTTCCAAATGACAAAATCCCAAATTATTGGGTTCCAAGAAGCAAAATCCCGGATCATTGGGTTCCAGATGGCAAAATCCCAAATAGCTGGGTTCCAAAAGGCAAAAAAAATCCCAAATCTTTGGGTTCCAAGCTCAGATCCCAGGAGCTGGGCCAGATTCCCAACCCCACTGGGAATTCCAGCCATCCCAACCAAAACCATCCCCCAAATCCATCCCTGAGCTGCGCTTTGGGGTTTTCTATGGGATCCCTGCCCGGGATGGGAGCAGATAAATGAAATTATTAATGACTGATTAATGAATTATGAAGGAATTACGAGGGAATTCCTTGCCTGGGCGTGCCGCCGGATCCCCCGCACCTGGGAGAGGAGGGAACCTGGGCACACCTTGCCCGTGGTCCGGGGCGGGAGCTGCGCTTGGGAAAGACTGCGGTCACCGGGGCTAAGCCGGGCTTTCCGCCTCCTCCCGGGACATAAAAACCCTCCCCAGGGCAGCTCCGCACCTGCGGCTCCTCCTCACCTTCCTCCTGCAGCAGCGGACGCGCCAGGTGAGTCCTTGATGCACCAGGTGGGGGTTTGGGGGTCCTGGGTGAGACAGGTGAGGGGTTTGGGGGTTCTGGGTGAGACAGGTGAGTCCTTGATGCACCCGGTGGGGAGTTTGGGGGTTCTGGGTGAGACAGGTGAGTCCTGCTGTACCCAGGTGAGGGGTTTGGGTGTCCTGGGTGAGACAGGTGAGTCCTTCCTGCCCCTTTCACAGCCCTGGACACACCAGGTAAGTCCTGCTACGCCCAGGTGAGGGGTTTGGGGGTCCTGGGTCTGAAAGGTGAGGGGTTTGGGTGTCCTGAGTGCACCAGGTAAGTCCTGCTGTGCCCAGGTAAGGGGTTTGTGTGTCCTGGGTGAGACAGGTGAGTCCTTGATGCACCAGGTAAGGGGTTTGGGTGTCCTGGGTGCACCAGGTGTGGGGTTTGGGTGCCCTGAACACTGGTTTTTTATTCCTCAAACCTCCACAACCCAAAAAGAGGAATTTAAGCCGGGCTTAAAAACCACTGAATTCTCTCCTTGATTTTTAACTCCTCAAACCTCAGCACCCAAAAAGTGGAATTTAAGCCGGGCTTAAAAACCACTGAACTCTCTCCTTGATTCTGGATCCCAGGCTCAGGATGTCCCAGCAGCAGAAGCAGCAGCAGCAGATCCCTCCCCAGTGCCAGGAGAAGTGCGGGGCCCTGGCCAAGGGGGCCCAGCAAAGCCAGGCCTGCAAAGGCCAGGCCAAGGCGGCCGTCAAGAGCCTCCCCCAGCAGCAGCAGCAGCAGCAGCAGCACCAGTGCTCCAAGCAGAAATAAAGCCCGGCCTAAATCCCAAACTCTGCTTTTCCCCGGGAGCGTCTCCGGACCTGCAGCCGCCGGCTGGGATTGCCTCATAACGAGCTGCGCTTAATTAGGCTCAAAAAAATTAATAATAACAAATGGATGGTGGGGCTGGTTTTAATTCTGGGTTTAATTTGGGTTGTGGTGCAATAAAATGGTGAAATGAGCTCGTGGTGGCTTCCCTGGTGGTTTTGTTGGTTTTTCTCCTGTTTTTCTTTATTTTTCTATTTTATTTTCCCAAAAAAAGGAAAAAAAAATCAGCTTTAAACACACACAAACACCAAGATCCACCCAAATCCAGGGAGGGTTTGGAATTTTTTTACATGGTGTAAACTTGGAATAAAAAAAAACCCCAAAACTTGGGATAAAAATCACAAAACTTGGGATAAAAACTGCCAAAACTTGGGATAAAAACTGCCAAAACTTGGGATAAAACCCCCTAAAACTGGATATAAAAATCCCCCAATGTTGTTAATAAAAACCCCAAAACTTGGTATAAAAATTCCCACAACTTGGTACAAATGCCCCCCAAAACTTGATCTATGATTCCCCAAAACTTGACCTAAAACCACATGCAATTTGGTATAAAAATCCGCAGGATTCCCTATAAAAAGTCCCCACAATTTGGTATAAAACCCCCCAAAATTTGATATTAAAAAACCCAAGACTTGGTATAAAAATCTCCAAAATTCGGTACAAAAATCCACATAACTTGCTATAAAAATTCCCAAAACTTGGTAATAAAACCTCCCAAAACTTGATCTAAAACCACCCCCAATTTGGTATAAAAATCCCCCAAATTTGGTACAAACCTCCCTGAAACTCGATATAAAAACCCCAACACTTGAAATAAAACCCCCCAAACTTGAAATTAAAATCCCCCAAAACTTGAAATAAAACCCCCAAAAATTGAAATAAAACCCCCCAAAACCTTAAATAAAAATCCCCAAAACTTGAAAAAAAATCCTCAAAACTTGAAATAAAAATCCCCAAAACTTGAAATTAAAATCCCCTAAAACTTGAAATAAAACCCCCCAAACCTGAAATAAAAATCCACAAAACTTGAAATAAAAATCCCCAAAA
>JAHLSL010000179.1:222815-240726 GCA_025920805.1 Petroica traversi
TAATTTTGTGGGTTACTGTTAGGTTTGGGCTTTACTGTTAATTTGGGGGTTTACTGTTAATTTTGTGGGTTACTGTTAGTTTTGGGGTTTAATGTTAATTTCCGAGTTTACAGTTAATTTTGGGGATTTACTGTTAGTTTTGGGGTTTACTGTTAATTTTGTGGGTTACTATTAGTTTTGGGGTTTACTGTTAATTTCCGGGTTTACAGTTAATTTTGGGGATTTACTGTTAGTTTTGGGGTTTACTGTTAATGTTGGGGTTTGCTGCTAATTTTCGGGATTTACCGCGAATTTTGGGGTTTACTGCTAATGTTGAGGTTTACTATTAATTTCGGTATTTACTGCTAATTTCGGGGGTAGCCTTTTCTGTTTGTTTGGGGGCTTTTAAAACCAAATTGACCCCATAATTAAGAACCACCAGACAGGGACGCGAGGGGATGGAAAAACCCGAATTTTAAGCTTTTTTTTTCTGACCACTCTTTCCCTTGGCAGCCGCATCTCCATCTCTGCCCTTCCTGCAGCCTCGGCTTCCAGAGCCTCCCGCATTCCCAGATGTTTTCCTACAGACAGAGCTCCCTGTCCCGCTGCCTGAACCCCTGCGGCATCTCCTGTCCCCCGCCGGTCACCGAGGCC
This sequence comes from Petroica traversi, assembly GCA_025920805.1. Lineage (NCBI taxonomy): Eukaryota > Metazoa > Chordata > Aves > Passeriformes > Petroicidae > Petroica > Petroica traversi. Next base: position 223,449 of record JAHLSL010000179.1, read on the forward strand.
TGGAGCCAGCCCTGTGTCACCTCCTGCGGGGACTCGCGGGCCGTGATTTACCCCCCACCCGTGGTCATGACCGTCCCGGGGCCCATCCTGAGCTCGTGTCCCCAGGAGAGCATCGTGGGCTCCTCGGCCCCGTCCAGCTCCGGGAATTTCCTGGCATCCGGCGGCTCCTGCACTTTTGGGAGGTCCTACTCTTCCTTTGGGAGCTGCAGGCCCTGCTGAGAGCCCGAGGGATGAGCGGGGAGGAGCTGCCAAAACTCGGCATCCTCGCTCTTATCCCGCAGCTTTTATGTAAATTCCCTTTTTTTTTCCCCTCCTGATTCTCTTTTTTCCCGGCGGTTCCTGCTCGTCAGGACCTGCGGATGATGCTGCCCGCGATTCCCGGCTGGGTGGGAGCTGGGATGGGGCTGTGCCGATTTCCCACGCGTGAGAAGCCGGGAGTCACGGCCGTGGAACGCTCAGCCCCAGGAGCGCTCCTTTCCTTCCTTGTCCCCGCCGTGTTTTCCATCCCCGCTCTGATATTTCTGATCCTTTCTCATTAAACTTTCGTGCATGGAAATCCCGAGTTTCCCTGTGGTTTTTAATCCATAAAATCCAGAATTTTGGGGGGGTTTTTTCGCCTTTCCGCCCAGGTCCCTTCGGCGGCGGCTCAAAGCCATTCCAGGAGGGATAAGGAGAATTTGGAACCCTCCCAATTCCACTCGGATCTTCCCCCGGGGCGGGCGCGGCTCTTCCCTGTTCCCAAAGAATGCTGGACACGCTGGGATTGTTTGTGTCTCACTGCCTGCCCCGGGCTGCGATTTAATTCCATCCCCGCACCGCGATTTTACGGTGGTTTGGGTTTATTTTTTTTTTCCATGTTTAAAAATAGCCTGGGAGAGGGAAAAAATTCTCTTAGGAAAATACCCCTGGAAATTCCCACAGGAATTTTTAACTGGAAAAGCTTTCTTTTTTTTTTTCTTTTTTTTTTTTCTGGAATTCTGTGAGTTCCTTGAACTTTCCCGTAAATAAATTAAATTAAATGAAAGAGGAGCTGTTGAGGTGTTCCCTGCAGAGGAACCCAATCCTCCCGGGCAGGGTGGGGAGGCTCGAACACAACTTTTCCAGGGAATTTCTGGCTGCCCCATCCCTGGAAGTGTCCAGGGCGGGTTGGAGCATCCTGGGTCAGGAGAAGGAGTCCCTGCCCATAAATCAAAAATCTTTAAGGTCCCTCCCAACCCAAACCATTTTCTGGTTCTATGGAACCCCAAAGCACGATTCTTAAGCCTTTAATTCCTTAATTCTCCGTGGGCTCGGAAGAAAAAGAAACCCAGAAAAAAATATATCAAAAAACAGCTCAAAGTTGAGGGTTTTTTTCTACTCCTTTCCCCATCTCTGCTCTGGAGCAGCCTCTGTTCCTTTGACCCCCGATTGTGGAGACAATTTGATACAAAAATCGTCATTTTCTGGCCACTCTGCCGGGGGGGATTTTTCTGGCTGCGACATTTCCTGAAGTTCTCGGGCAGAATTCGGTGCAGAAAAATTCCACTGAGGGCACCTGAGGCTCCTGATCCGCGCAGGGAATTCCCGGGAGAAAACTCAGGGTGAGGAAAACCTGAGGAAAAGAAAATTCCTCCGAGTGAGGAAAACTCTCCCGGCGAACCCCAGAGGTCACTGCACCCCTGCCTTAGCACAGGGGCAGCGCTGTTAATTGAGATGCAATCAGCAAATGACTCATTAAAGGAGTTGCAAAAGGCGAATTCCAGCTCCGGGAAGATCCCGATGCCAATTAAACCTCTGGTGTTTGATTTGCATACATCATTTAGTGGGGAAAATCGTTATTTAATGGGTTTTTAGGTGCTCCAGGCTGGTAAAATCTTTATTTAATGGGTAAAATATTTATTTAATCGGTAAAATCCCTATTTAATGGGTTTGAGGAGGATTTGCTTTTTGTAATTTTGCGATTGGAGAAGCTGCACTTCTATTTTCTTTTCAGGTGTTTTAAGTGAAATTCTGCCTCAGGCAACGGAAAAAAAGTTTATTTTTTAGCTCATTCCCTCCTTTTTTTTTTCCTTTTTAACTTAAAACTCAAATGATTTAATAATTACTTAATGGAATTAATAAATGGAATTGTTTAATAGGAATTACTTAATGGAATCTTTGATTTTTGCGGTGTTCAGGGGGCTTTGAGGAACCTGACCCAGTGAGAGGAAATGGGAGGGGTTGGACTGGGTGATTTTTGGAGACTGGGACACCTTGGAAAATCCAGGTGTGCTCCTCCTGGAGCAGCTCGAACCTGCCTGAGGGCCAGGCTGTGTGTGAGGGGAAAAACGGGGAGAAAAGAGGGGAAAAAGGGAAAACCAGGAGGCGGCTGTGTGATGCAATGAAATTTTAATGAGCGAGAAATTCCAAAGCCAGAGATCACAGAATAAGGAAAATCCATTCCTGGATGATTTCAGGGAAAATCCATTTCCAGATGATTTTGAAGAAAGTCCATTCCTGGATGATTTTGGGGAAAATCCATTCCATGATTTTGGGGAAAGTCCAACCAAAGTCCTGCTCCAAGATGTTCTCAGCTGGTGACTCCTGGCTGAAGTCCGAGGAGATTGGTCATTTTGGGTGGTATCCACAGGGAATGGGCAGTCCCACGCCGGGCCAAAAATCGGGAATTCCAGAATTGGGAATGGTCCAATGAATCGGGAATGTTGGAATAGGGGATGGTTCAATAAAGCTAGAATTCCGGAACTGGGAAGGGTTCAATAAATCTGGAATTCCGGAACTGGGAATGGTTCAATAAATCAGGAATGCTGGAGCAGAGAATGATCCAATAAATCTGGAATTCCAGAACAGGGAATGATCCAATAAATCAGGAATTCCAGGACTGGGAATGGTTCAGTAAGTTGGGAATTTCGGAACAGGCAGCAAGAGCGAACAACGAGGAGGCGCCGAACAAGGAGGAGAAAAACCGGGAATGCAGAGGGGGCTGTGGGAACAGCAACCCCTCATCCTCACGGCCACATCCTTGGGCATTCCCGGGATTCCCGGAGGCCTCAGCAGGGCCCGCAGGAGCCGCGCAGGAGGCGGCTGAAGCGCCGGGACGAGGAGGGGCCGCAGGGGCCATTGGTCAGTGCCGAGATCCCGTAACCGGAGCGGGCAGAGTATCCCGGGAAAAACCCGGAGCCGTAGAGACCCCCATAGCCCAGAGACCCCCCAAAGGCCGGGACGCCGGAGGAGCCCACCACGGCCTGCTGCGGGAAGGAGCTGAGGATGGGCCCGGGGAACGTGACCACCACGGGGGGAGGCTGGATGAGGGCGGTGGAGTCTGGACACTGCCGGACACACGGCTCGTTGCAGCTGTTGGCCACGGGCTGGGGCACGGCCACGCCGGCCGGGCTGGGGCAGAGGTCGTAGCAGGACATTGCTGGTGGGGCTGGAGGAGGTTCCTGGAGGGAAGAGAAGGAGATGGTGAGAACTGAGGGTGGGTGGGTGAGGGTTTTTGGGGGATGGGGGAGAATTGGGTGGGAAATGGGATGGGATGGGATGGGATGGGATGGGATGGGATGGGATGGGATCCATGGGATGGGATGGGATGGGATGGGATGGGATGGGATGGGATCCATGGGATGGGATGGGGTGGGATGGGATGGGATGGGATGGGATCCATGGGATGGGGTGGATTGGGATGAGATGGGATGGGATGGAGATGGAAATGGGATGGAGATGGGGTGAAGATGGAAAAGGGGCAGAGAAGGAAATGGGGTGCAGATGGGGTGGGATGGGATGGAGGTGGAAATGGGGTGAAGATGGAGATGGGGTGGAGATGGAAAAGGGATGGAGATGGGACAAGATGGAGATGGGATGGCACAGAACGAGATGGGATGGAACGGGATGGAAGGGGATGGAATGAGACAGAAGTGGGATAAAATGGAGATGGGATGAAATGGAGATGGGATAGGATGGAAGCAAGAACCCAGCCCTGCTTTAACCCCACATTTCCTCCTCCTTTCATGGTCCCCTTTCTTCCCAAGCTCTTTGGGGTTTTTTCCTTCAGCTGTTTCCTTTGGGATCCCCACAATCCCTCCAATAAATCCCCAAAGCCTGAGGACAAACTCCTACCCTTCATCTGATCTCCAAATCCATCCTAAAAAGTATTCCTATCCCAATATTTCTCAGCATGAGCAGCACAATTCCACACAGAGAGTTGGGAAAAAAGGAGCACAATTCCTTAATCAGATTAAAATACGGATTTAAAACAGTTTTCCAGCTGGATGTCTGGGCATAAAAGCTTTTGGTTTAATGCTTTTTTCCCCAGTTAAAAAGTAGAAATATTAATTTATTTACTGGGCCAGAGAACGAGTCCACATCCCTTCTTTTTGGCTGTGGTGAAAATAATGAAATAATGAAATATATTTATATACATATAAATGACTTGAATTAAAATAAACTCTTTCTTCAGCTGGATCATTTCACAGCTCAGGACAGGGAGAATTTTGCCTGATTAAGTCGTGGACTGAAAGGCAGGAAAATTCAGCGTTTTAAAGCTTGTGCCATCCCACATTTTCACTCTGCTGTCAGTCCAAGAATGGCCAAATAAGAAAAACGGGGAAAAAATAAAAATAAATAAATAAAAAATACCTCAAATAATTCCTAAATTAAAAAATGCTTCAAACTAAAAAAAAATGTTTAGTGTTTGGCTTCTAAAGCCCTGTGGTAAAATACTTGCCAGGAACCCACAAAAGTGAAAATTCAAAGAACAAAAAGCAGAAGAAAGGAAAAATAAAGCCCTGAAAATCACTGTAACAGCGGCGAACAGCAATTGGAATAAAAATTTCGAAGAGCAAAGGCGCTCTGGAGCCGGGAGAGGGAGGAAGAGGCGCCGGACTCACCTGATGGAGAGGAGGAAAGCAGGAGAACGATGGAAAAGCTCCGCGGAGCCGCTGCTTTTATACAAAGCCTGCGGTGCCCCGGGGCCGAACGACGCCGAGCTCGGGAGCCGAGCCCAAATCACTCCCCAGAGTGACGAAATTCTTTTTTTTGTAAAACCACCCTAAATCTCCGGCCAGCACCGTCGGCACATTCCAGCCGGCGGCTCCCTCTCATCTCGGAGCCTGACGGGGCAGCTCCATCCCACCCCTCGGGAATTCCATCTGCCCAGCGCTTCCTTCATTACCTTCCCCTTAATGACTTTAATCGCGCTCAGGACCTGCTGCCGTGGGCAGTTTGGGTTTGAGGGCTCCGGGTCCTGGCTCTCGCCACCTCTGTCCCTCAGATTTTGCAATGGAGCTCGTGGAGAGGTGGAAGGAACCTCCTGATTTGTAGGGATCGTAGGATTGGGAAATTCACGTTTTTCCTCGATGCGAAAACCACGATATTTAGTGTCTAAAACAGGGCTCGAATCAGAGTTTTGGGGTTTTTTTGTGTTTTTTTGTTTTTTTTTTTGTTTTTTTTTCCAGAGGGATATCCGTGGGGAAAAAAAACCAAAATTCCACAGAATTCCACAGAATTCCAGGATGGCAGAGGTTGGGAAAGAGCTCCAAGAGCATCGAGTCCAAGCTGTGACCGACCCCCCCTTCCTGTCACCCAGACCAACACCCAGGGGTTCCTCGGACCCTTCCAGGGATGGGGATCCAACCCTCCCTGGGCAGCCCCTTCAGAAGCCTGGCCACCCTTTCTTCCCATGGAAAAATCCCTCCTGATGGAAACGCAGAGGGAAGGACGGTTCTGACCTACACAGCTCCGAATTGGGGGATTATGGGGTGGTTTGGAATCATGGAATGGTTTGGATTGGAAGCGACATTAAAGCTCATTCCGCTGCCATGGGACACCTTCCCCCATCTCAGGTGGTTCCAGCCTGGCCTTGGACACTCCCAGGGATGGGAAATCCATGGAATTCCCTGGGCCGGGCCCTCCCAGGGAACAATTCCTGCCCCAAATCCCATCCCAATTCCCCCTCTGTCCCCCTGACCCCATTCCCTGTGTCCCGTCCCTGCAGCTCCTGAGGAAAATTCCCTCTCCAGCTTCCCTGGAGCCCCTGCGGGTCCTGGGAGGGCTCTGGGGTCTCCTCTCCACAAAACACAAGAAAAAAGGGGGAAATCTGGGCAAATTCCTCAGTTCTTTCGGGGGATCGAACATGGAATTACATCAGCAGCTGGAATTACTCATCCTTCCCCAATCCTCGGTGGGGAGGGACAGGAATTCCTGCGGGGCACTTCACCCCATCTCCGGTGTTTACCTGAGTTGGGATCACACCCAAAACACCCCAATTTTGCTTTCCTTGGCCGTGGAGACAGAGCCAGCTCAGCTGAAAGGCCCAGCTCGTAAATGGGTGCTGTTTGATGAGGTGTCCCACCCTCACTTGCATATCCCCGAATTCTGGGTGCTGAACAGCCCCAGGTCCCCCCAAACCCCTCATTTGTGGGGATGGGTTGATAAATAAACACAATTCTGTCAAAGTTACGCTGAAATTGGGAGGTTCTTTCTCCCATGAACTTCAGGATGTCCCCAGGGGATTACAGGAATAATTCACCCCCAAACGGTGTCCAAATATTTTTTGGGGTGTGTTTTTAAGCGCTTCCCAAGCCCTCCTTAATGGTTTATGCATGAAATGGGGTGTGATTATTGCAATATTAATATGTGGTTGTGTTCTGACAGCCCAGCATTTTGAAATGGAATTGGAATTAGTTTGAAACTTAACATTAAAAAGAAAACGTAAAAAAAAAAAAGGGGGACTTATCCTGTCCCCTTCACCAGTTCACGGTTTCTCATCTCAGGATTTCAGAGGATTTTCTGGTATAATTTAAGTTTTAATTTATTTTGGGTGAGTTTCTCATTCAGTGCTGATGTTTTAATCCACATTTTCTCTGTTTGTAGCCTGAACATCTGGGAGACAAAACACAGTTCTGGACGGTTTAAAAAATATCTGTAATTTCCTCTGAAAAGTGCAGGATGGTTACGTCCAAATTTCAATGCCAACTTCACGTAAAAGTTGCTGATTTCACAAGGGAGGTGCTGAGGTTTTTATCAATTTTTTTTATCTACCACGGGTGAAGACGAAAGGAAAAAAATCTTGCACCTCCAAGCAGATGAAAATGATGATTAACACCTGAGCCAGCATCATTATGTCAGCTAATGAGAGGTGAACAAATGAAGCAGCAGAATCCGCAGCCGTCATTGCAGATGCATTTCACGGAACGTTACCAGGCGTGAACCTGGGCCAATTAAAGTGCCGAGATGAAAGAAATCTTGGGGTTGTAATTTGCGTTTCGTGCTGCGGCGTCAGAATTTGAATCAGCTCATAAACAGAAATATTGAGCAAAACCCCTTTCGTCACCGCCAGGCGACCCAGGTGTGATAAACGCGTTAATGGGAGCGCGGGTTCCTCGGCAGCTCAGCACCAAAAGTCCCTCCTCGAAACTGCCCGGAGTTTCACAGAATCCCGGAATTATTTCGGTTGGGAAAGAGTTTTGAGGGCACCGAGTCCAACCGGAGAACAATCCCCACCTGGTCACCCAGACCAACATCCAGGGATTCCTGGGACACCTCCAGGATTGACCACTCCAACCCTCCCTGAGACCCTTCCAAGGCCTGGCCACCCTTTCCATGAGGAATTTCCCCAAATTTCCCACCCTGAGCCTCCCCTGGCCCAGCTCCAGGCCGTTCCCTCCTGTCCTGGCCCCGTTCCCTGCGATCAGATCCCAAATCCCCCCTAGAACAGCCCCAAATCCCCCCTGGATCCCCCTTTTCTCCAGCCTGAGCCCCCCCAGCTCCCTCAGGGTTCCCCATTCCCTTCTCCTGCTGCTCCAACCCCGTTCCCATCCTGGGATGTTTTCCAACCCCTCAATGTCCCCCTTGCCAGATTTGGACACCGGATTTTCCCATTTCCGTGAGATTTCCAGGCTTTTCCCCTCGTCCCACAGAAGGCTCTGCTGGGTGACAGCCATGTTTCCCTGTGACCAACTCAAGGACCGCCCTGACCCGAGGGTGGTGGCTCAGCCACCATCGGTGTCATCACGCGGATCCTTTGTCCCTTCCCTCCGGAAGAACCACGGGATCTCCATTAAAACCTGGCCTAAACCCCTGCTTAAACCTTGCTTAAGGGCTCCTTTTGTAACCTCAGCTTTGCTGACCGTTCTCTTCACCACCACAGATTTTCTGCCAGATTTTTAAAGGTCCTGGCAGGACCTAGAGAGGTTTTCTGACTGATTTTTCAGATCCTGGCAGGATGAAGAACATCCCCTCCACCTGTCATTTGGATGCCACTGGGGAAGCTCTGCATTTTGCTGGGAGTCATTCAGTTTTCTGGTTACGATGGAATAAGACCAAACAAAACCCAGATTTTTTCACTGCTTTTTTAGGTCATCAACACTGAGAAATTTGCTGTGCCATTACAGAGAGGGAAGTTGGGCACTGCAGCAGCTTTTGCCTTTTTTAATTCACGTTTTGCCTTCAGTTCTGGACAGAATTTCTCTAAACGTGGTGATGTTCAACAAATCTTTTTGCTGAGGGAAAAAAACGTGCCCTGAGATCTTTTGGCAGCTGGAGCAGATAAGGAAAACTCCTGGCGAGATAAGGATCTGCCTGAATCAGGAGGTGGTTTTGTGCTTTGCTGATGACATAAGAAGATAATGACAGATGTGGTGCAGCGCTTTTGTTGGGTTTTAGGCTACTTATAAAATATGGACAGAAATTCTATTTCTATTTAATATATAAATAAATTGAACTGAACCAAAGGAGTCCCAAATGCCGGGGATTCAAAGAGAAAGGTGAGGGAACTGGGATTTTTTAGCCTGGAGAAGTGTCTGGTGTGGCCTAAACGTGGCCTTCCAGGACCTGAAGGGGCCACAGGAAACTTGAGGAGGGACTTTTTAGAAGGGTCTGGAGTGAGGGAAAATGGATTCAGACTGCAGGAAGGGAGGTTTAGGTGGAACATTGGGATGAAATTCCTCCCTGTGAGGCCTGTGATGGTGGTGAGGCCCTGTCACAGGTTTTTCCATTAATTCTCCATGCCTGGAAGCGCCCAAGTCCTGCTTGGAGCAACCTGGGATGGTGGAAGATGCTCCTGCCCGTGGTCTTGATGATGTTCAAGGTTCTCCCAACCCAATTCTGTGACTCCACAACCACTCATGAGGCCCTCATTGTGGATTTAAAGAACAAAGAGGAAACTTCTGCTCCTCTTTGCCCACCACGCTGTGACCACGTTTTAATTCAGTGGTGGAACAGCCCCATGGAAGGTTCTCCATGGAGACTTTTCCCCTCTGGGCAAGGTTTGGATTTGCCTTGTGCAGAGCAGGGAGCTTCACCCAGCGAGGCTGGCAAGCTCAGGGCTGGGTGAGGACAACAAAAGCCCAACGCGAGGATTTTCAGTGATGCAACAGAGTTTTAATGAGAATTAAAAGAACACAAACAACGTCATAACACCAAGTTTGTAAATGCAAGACGACAGAGCTGGAAAGACACCTCAGTCTGTCACTGCACCCAGCCACAGGGGTGATGAACAAGATAACGAGGAATTGAACCCAGGAAAGAATTTAAAGACAAGAACAATCAGCATTTTGCTTTTCCCTTCTCATCATCCAGAGGTTGTTCTGGCAGGCTCAGCAGGACCCCCAGAAGCCGCGGCCGTAGCGGCCGTACCAGGAGGAGTAGGGGCTGCAGTAGCCAGAGCCAAAGGCTCTGCCCGAGCCCCACAGGCCCCGGGAACCCCCACAGCCCCACAGGCCCCCATAGCCCAGGGAGGAACCCCCATAGCCCCACAGGCCCCCATAGCCCAGGGATCCGTAGCCCCCGTAGCCATAGAGACCCCCATAGCCCAGGGACCCGTAAGCCCCAGAGCCCCACAGGCCCCCATAGCCCAGGGAGGCCCCGGAGGCTCCGAGGACGGGAGCTCCAGCAGATCCCACCACGGAATCCTGCGGGAAGGAGCTGAGGATGGGCCCGGGCAGGGTGACCACCACGGGGGGAGGCTGGATGACCGTGGTGGAGTCGGGGCACTGCCGCACGCACGGCTCGTTGCCGCTGTCGGCCAGGGGCTGGGGCCGCAGCACGCCGCAGGCAGAGGACGGGTACAGGTCGTAGCAGGACATCTTGCAGGGGTGGAGGTCAGCAGACACTGAGGAGTGAGCAGAAGGCAGAAATTCAGTGGTTAGAAGGTTTGGCAGTTGGACATGTGGGTGAAAATCATTGTTGTGCCTCAAGTCCTGGTTGTCTTTCCTTCTCTTCAGTGTTTTTTGTAAATCACCCTCACTCTGAGCTGTTGTCCCTCCTGGGGTTTCATTCCTAATTTCTTCTACTTCGTTCCCATCAAAAAGCAGTTCTTTGTTCTACCCTACTGCCAAACCACACCAAATAAAAATAAAATCATCACAAAATAATCTAATTATTTAAGAATCTTAGAACCCTTATGGATGATCCCAATCTCAACTAAAATCAGCAGAAAAGAGAGACTGGATTTTAGGGAAGAGATCCCTTAGAATGGTGCTTACCTTTCTCACGGAGGCGAATGAAGCGAGGAAGGCAAAGTGCAGAGCCCTGGGTTGGGAGAGCTTTTATACCATTCCCGAGATCCCGGGGATCACCTAAGGTGCAATTTGGGGATGTGCATAATTGGGGCAAACCCCACATGAATGCGACACGTAGGTCCTCAAAGTTCTGCTGACTCTTTGTTTGTTTGCTTGTCCGGAGCCTCGTGAAATGTGATAGGTGAATTTCGTCACAGAACCTTCTTTCATCTCAAACGGTGACAAATCATCCTCATTCCGTTTATCATTCCATTCACAGCCCTGGGGTTACAGCAGGAATTATCCCCACGCTCCATCATTAATGGCCAAACCTGGCTGCTCGCTTGGGGTCACCTGGTGTGCAGAGATTTTTTCCATTTACAAAACCCCCAAAACCTGGAGATAAAACCATTTAGAGCAACTTTGGGGTCATTGTTTTTATCTTTGTCATTATCAGTCTCAGCTGCTTAATGCAAGAGCAATACAGAACCCAAAGGAAGGCATGGAAAGCATCCTGCTGCCCTTAAATGTTTTTTGTTATGAATCCTGGAATTATTTGGGTTGGAAAAGAACTCTAAGGCCATCGAGTCCAGGCTGTGCCTGATCCCCACCCGCACACCCAGACCAATGTCCAGTTGTTGGACACCTCCAGGGATGGTGGCTCCAAACATCCCTGAGTCCTTTTCCAAGGCCTGACTGCCCTTTTCAGGTGGAATTTTCCTGAATGTCCAACCTGGTACAGCTTGAGGCCATTCCCTGTTTTCCTGTCTCTTGTTCCCTGCGAGCAGAGCCTGCGGTTGCCCCATCCCTGGAATTCTTTCTAAGAAAACAAATCTCACAAAATTCCTGGTTTTATTCAGAATTTTTTTTTAATTTCTAATTCTTTTTCACTGGGAAAAAAAAAACCTGAAGGGGCACAAACCCCCCAGCGTTTGGCCTTGAGCTGACGATATCAAGGACACAAATTTCTCGACTGAGGTGTTTGAATGTGATGTCATTCCATAATTGTGAGGCACCTAAATCCAGCTCCATGCCTTTAATCTACTGGATCATCTACGGCATTTGCATGGACTTGCTCCCTGGGAGCTTGAAATGATTATTTCCCCAAATCCCCCACCTCCCCATTTAGGGATCACCTGTGGCGTGGAGTCTGCGATATTAAAAGGGCCCATCCACAAACGAGCCAAGAAGGAGCTTTTGCGTCACATATTCCAAATTCCTGATTGTTTCCTCATCCCAGAAACCTCCAGCTCAGCCCTTTTTGGGATGTACAGCTCGTGTATCACAGGAGCTCGTGAATTCCAAAGGATCCGGGGCAATAATTCAAAGCGCTTCCGCCACATTTTGGCTTTTGCACCAGAGGATCCATTTTTTCCTAAAAAATCCCACGTTTCCTTGGGCCTGTTCAATGTTCTCAGGTGCACTCTTTGTCCTGACAGCATCAGACAATCAACACCTTGGAAAAGTTCCTTCAGGATTTCCAACCCCTGTGTGGTTTTAGTTAATTCTGTGAATTCATTCAGGAAGACAAAAATTCTTCTCTGCCTCCTCCACAGCACTCTGTGTGCTTGGCCGAAATTAAGGATTTAATTATTTTTCCTGCTCGAGATTAAATTCTACTGTCCATGTAAGAGACTGAAGCCCATTTTGCAGCAGCCTGAACCTGCTGCTGCTCTTCTGGGCCTGCCAGAGGTCAAAGAAGAGTTTGGACAATGCTCCCAGGCCCATGGTGGGATTCCTGGAGCTCTCCTGTGCAGGGCCAGGAGTTGGACTTTGATGATCCTTGTGGGTCTCTTTGAACTCATTGAATATTTCACGATTCTCTAATTTTGGATGGAATTGTCCCCATTACAGCCCCTGCCAAACCCTACTGGAAATCATCACCCACTCCCAGGGCTGCCGTGGCTTCCAGCCGCAGGGGAGGAAGCCAAACAAGCAGAAACCCCTCCCAAAATTCCTGCAAATCCCACGGACAGCCTTTAACTTCCATCCTGGCTGGTCATAATGGGAATTACAGCCACTTAAACAAACATCCCACCCATGACATCGCGCTTTGCAATTCCGATAAACCCATGAGCCACTCTCCAGGTGTTCAGCCAACACCGAGAGGAGCTGGCTTGGCCATTCCTGATGTAATTCCAAGGAAGTGACAGAAATGCTGGGTTTTAAACTCCCCCCAAGCCGTCACAAGATGAAAGAATCCTCTATAATCTCAGGTGATGTTTGGATCATTATTACAAACAAATTTGAGAGGCCTCGTAAACACCAATAATGAACCCAACAGTTTCATCACCCTGATGGTTGCAAGAGTTTGAAACTGGGACGGGCAAGAGATGCTGATCTGGTACCTCCTGCTGATATAAAAGCTCCTCCATCTCCTCACTCCTCCAAACACTTCCTTTGACTTTGAGGAGACTTGGGTAAGTCTGAACCTTCTCCGTGGCTCTCGGTGTATTTTTGGTTGTTGGCTTCAGCTTGTGCTGATGTCCACCATCCTTTCTGTTGGGTGAATCTGCACGGACTCGGGAGAGATCAAGGATCTTTCTGTCTCTGGGGTGGCAGACACAACTTTTTGGGGTGTGGAGCCCTGTCGAGCTCTTGGTGCCAGCAACACCTTGGAGCAATTGGACAACGCACTGAGACAACTGAGGTGACTGGAGAACCTCTGATGGAGCCAGGCTGGGAGAGCTGGGAATGTTCAGCCTGGAGGAGAGGAGGTTGTGTGGAGACCCCAGAGCCCTCCCAGGATCCGCAGGGGCTCCAGGGAAGCTGGAGAGGGAATTTTCCTGAGAAACTGAAGGGACAGGACAAGGGGGATTTGGTCTAGGCTGACAGAGGGGAAATTTAGGTTGGACGTTGGGAAGAAATTGTTCCCTGTGAGGGTGGGGTGGCCCTGGCTCAGGTGATTCCATGGATTCTCCATCCCTGGGAGTGTCCAAAGCCAGGCTGGGATGGTCTTGGACCACCTTGGGATGGTGGGAGTGGTCCCTGCCCATGGCAGGAGGTGGCATTGGGTGATCTTTAGGGTCTCTTCCAACCCTGGGCAATTCCAAGGTTCTTTGGTTTAATTCTAAATAATCCTGCAAAGATCAGGGAGTTGGACGTGATCCTTTTGAGTCACTTCCAGCTTCAGGAAATCTGTGATTCTCTGGCCTTCATTTTGCTGCATTTAACCCCTCTCAAGGTTTACATAAACAGGTTCAAGGTTTGACAAGGGTGTCACCCCTGCAGCCGTTCACACGTGATAAAGTCTTTGTGTCCAAATCCTCAGCTTCTCCTTCACCTTCTCGCTTTCAAGTTCCTCCTCAAAACTCTGTTAGGGATTTACAGAACATCGTTAGAGATTTGTTCTTTATTGTCTTGTCAAATGCCTTTCTGGGAAAGCCTCACAATCCTATAATCTGCTGTTCCCTCGACTCTCAGCAGAATTGGGATGAGTGGGAAGATGAAGCTACTGTAATTAAGTTCTCCATAAGCTCCATCTCATGCAAACCTGCTGAACCCAAATCCGAGTTTTCCTAATGACTCATCCAACGACCTTGGACAAAGTCACTTTGCTCTCTCTGCTTTGGCTTCCCGGTTTTCAGTTTAATGTGGAGAAATAAGTCGTGGTTCATTGCAGGGTGTTATGAGGGACAAGATTTTCAGCGCATTTCCCACGTGCTCTTGTGTGTGGAAACCCTTTGGAGAATTTTTGAGAAAATAATCGCTTTTTGGAAAAGGAAAGCACTGAGATTGCAAAGCGGGGAATACTGAGAATACTCTACTTGTCATTTTAATGTAAATTGCTGCATTTTGAATTCCTCATCTTATTTTTTAGCCTGTGCTGACCTCCACCCCTGCAAGATGTCCTGCTACGACCTGTACCCATCCTCTGCCTGCGGCGTGCTGCGGCCCCAGCCCCTGGCCGACAGCGGCAACGAGCCGTGCGTGCGGCAGTGCCCCGACTCCACCACGGTCATCCAGCCTCCCCCCCGTGGTGGTCACCCTGCCCGGGCCCATCCTCAGCTCCTTCCCGCAGGATTCCGTGGTGGGATCTGCTGGAGCTCCCGTCCTCGGAGCCTCCGGGGCCTCCCTGGGCTACGGGGGCCTGTGGGGCTCTGGGGCTTACGGGTCCCTGGGCTATGGGGGTCTCTATGGGTACGGGGGCTACGGATCCCTGGGCTATGGGGGCCTGTGGGGCTATGGGGGCTCCTCCCTGGGCTATGGGGGCCTGTGGGGCTGTGGGGGTTCCCGGGGCCTGTGGGGCTCGGGCAGAGCCTTTGGCTCTGGCTACTGCAGCCCCTACTCCTCCTGGTACGGCCGCTACGGCCGCGGCTTCTGGGGGTCCTGCTGAGCCTGCCAGAAAGATCCGGAGTGAGGAATGACCGGCAACGGAGAGATGCAATCCTGGCCCCAGAGGAGATGTTGTGAGCACGGCCAGCCCACTGCGGTGGAGCTGGAAGCTCCCAACTCCTCCTTGATTTGTTCACCTGCTACTTTTTGTCTTCTGGGCTTTTTTTTTTTTCCCCATCTGTTTGTGTGCAATGTGTGGGATAAAATAGTAATTTATGTTCTTCTGAAATGCAACTTCGCTGTCCAGCTGGAGCAGAACCAGAAGGAGCTGCCTGTGATCTGATGCTCTTCATACTCTGCGATGCTTTTCTGTGAATGCTTTTTTCTCATTAAAGTGATTCTGTTCTGCATAAAACAAATGAAGTTTTAGTTTTTAATTTCTCTGGTGTGGGTTTGCAACATTTTCCCCCTCTGAAAAGGGGGGGGAAAATTCATATCGGAGGTTCAGATTTCCAAATCACCTGGAATGGCCCAGCTGGGAATGAAGTCAGTCACTGTTCCTTGATTTCTGTTCCTTGATTTCTATTCCCTCATCCAGAGTTTGGGAGCAGAAATCCTCCCTCCCCAGCTGTCCCAGGCCACAATAAAGCCATTAAAGAGTTGTGGACTCATGGAATGGGTTGGGTTGAAAGGACCTTAGAGATCTTCTCGTTCCACCCCCCCTCCTTGGGCAGGGACACCTCCCACTGTCCCAGGTTGTTCCAACCTGCCCTTGGATATTTCCAGGGATGGAACAACAAGAAATTCCCTGGAAAACCTGTGCCAGGTCCTCTCTACCTCAGAGGGAAAGATTTCTTCCCAATATCCAACCTAAATTCACCCTCAGTTTGAATCCACTCTCCCTTTCCCTGTCACTGCACCTCCTGAGGAAAAGTCCCCCTCCAGCTTCCCTGGAGGTCCTGGAAGGTGGAACCCTACCAGAGCAGAGAAGAAAGGGAGGATTTGCTCACAGGTTGAGATATTTTCTACATTTTAATTTTTCCAGGTACCATTTTCCCAGGTTCTCTCTGTTCCAGCTTTTCTTGGGGGTATGGATGAATCCTTGGAGGAGCTGTTTTTCTGCCAAAAACCACGTAACTTTACATTTCACAATTCTACAGAAAAGATTCCAGATTTCAAAATTCCGCTCTGTGGCCCAGAAAACTTTATTTAAAGTTCGACAGGAATTTGATTCAACTTCCTGCCGAGGCTATTCCTGAGGACAGAGTTTAAATATTTGATTGAGGAAATATTTGAGTGAGAACCTGAAGCTCAAAGAGACGGAAGGTTTTTGTACTGAAATCTAATCTCCCTCAATTTTTTGGGCAGGACATTCATCTCCATGGTTTAGGGCTGGATGAATCTCTGAACAAACTGATCCGATGGGAGGTGTCCCAGCCCATGGCAGGGGATGGAACGAGATGAGCTTTAAGATCCCTCCCAACCCAAACTATTCCATGATTTTGGGATATTTCAGGTTGTTACTGACACCTGCACGGGTGAGGCTTCTCCAAAGGCAAATAACAATGGTGAAAACAGGAGAAAAAACCACCAGAACATGGCAAGTTTGATGCAATGAAGTTTTAATGACAGCAAGCAAAGCAATGCATTTGCAGAGTCTCCGAGATGCAAGAAACTCTTCTCCAGCATGAGGCACATTCACATGGGCTTGGTTCGTGTTCTGGGATTGATTCGGATTCTCTTCCAAATCCCAGCTGTTGACGTGAACAAGCAGGACCCATTCTGAGTCCTTTTGTTCCATTTTTACCCCAAGCAACACAGAAATGGGGCGGGAGTAGCTTTAAGGCAGAAGCTGAAAGAGGGGAAATTCAGAAGGGGCTGAACGGCAGCAAATCCGCGGCCTTGGGATGGAGCAGCAGCGGCCCCGAGCTCCTTGGCTGTGAAACCACCACGTTCCATCCCTTGGTGGGACCTCGCTCGGGATCCTCCCAAGGATTTCAGCAGGAGCCGCAGCTGCCCCGGCCGTAGCGGCCGTAGCGGGAGGACCAAGGGCTGCAGGACCCAAAGGATCTCCCAGAGCCCCACAGGCCCCGGGAACCCCCCCCAGGCCCCCAGGCCCCCATAGCCCAGGGAGGAGCCCCCACAGCCCCACAGGCCCCCATAGCCCTGGGATCCATAGCCCCCGTAGCCATAGAGACCCCCATAGCCCAGGGACCCGAATCCCCCATAGCCCAGAGATCCATAACCCCCATATCCCAGAGATCCGTAGCCTCCATATCCCAGGGATCCATAACCGCCATAGCCCAGGGATCCATAACCGCCATAGCCCAGGGAGGCCCCGGAGGCTCCGAGGACGGGAGCTCCAGCAGATCCCACCACGGAATCCTGCGGGAAGGAGCTGAGGATGGGCCCGGGCAGGGTGACCACCACGGGGGGAGGCTGGATGACCGTGGTGGAGTCGGGGCACTGCCGCACGCACGGCTCGTTGCCGCTGTCGGCCAGGGGCTGGGGCCGCACCAGGCCGGAGCCAG
>JAHLSL010000179.1:260726-277661 GCA_025920805.1 Petroica traversi
TCCCTGAGCCCTCCATCCCTCTGGATTCCCTGAGCCCTCCATCCCTCGCTGATCCCTCCATCCCGATCCTGATCCCGGCCCTGCTCCCAGAGCACGACTCCTGCATCCCCTGGGATCTCCTGGAGTCCCTGCCCTCGGCGGTTGCTCTTCTCTCTGACAATAAACCCCTGTTTGTGATGCACAAAAGCCTCTCTGGTTTTTATTTCTCCGTATTTTCCTCCGCGAGCAAAACTCCCCCGCGCGCTGAGGGTTCCCTGTCAGCGGATCTGCCCTGCTCCACGTCTCTAAAACGTGCAAGGATGGGACTTTAATTGGGATGTTTGTTTAGCAATTTGCCCGTCATTACCTTCCCCGAGGTTCTGAGTAATTGTTCTTGCTCTGAGGATTCCTGGTGACTCCCGAAAGGCCCCTCAATCACCGCATCGTTTAGCGAGCAATTAAAACGTAATTGCGGCGTTCCTAAGCTAGCAGGACAACCAAGGAAGGACCAAACCTACGTTTTTATTTCGTTCGTTGGGTTTTAAATGTTCTGCCTGGCTCTGTTCAGCCTGGAGAAGCTTCCAGAGTCTGAAGGACCGACAAGAAATATGAGGAGAAATTCTTTCCAAAGGCCTGGAGGGACAAGAAAAAGGGCAATGGGTTCAAATTTATGGAGAGGAGATTTCGATGGGATATTGAGAAGAAATTCCTCCCTATTTTGTCTGTAAAGCAGCTTTAGCTCTCCCATTTGGTTCTTTCCTTTTGTGATTAGCCAGGAGTGATTATTTCATGTTGTTGCTCCAGAAATGAGACAAAGGGAAAATATTCCCTACCAAAATATTACTCATTGCTTGTATTTATCTGTGATTAACCCCTCACTAATTAGCGTGGTATAACTCAAATGCAGATCTGCCTGGTACTCCCAATTCATGCACAGGCAAATTTCTCCCAGAGGAAGAGAGAGAAGAAACATCACAAACCACAAATTGTGATGCGCCATCTATTTAATGAGCAAGGAGTGGAATTTAAAAAAAAAATAAAATACACAGCATAAGAAAGCAGAAGGGTTGAATGCGGATTCAAATTAATCGCCCGTTTCGAGGCAGTGCTTTACAGCTGGACACCCAGCCACCATCGAGTGACATTTTCCACCTCCCTGGCACCGCAGAAAGGCTTCGAATCAGAAAGAGCGGCTCCTGCAGCGCCGTGAGCTCAGGGCAAAGCTGCGGGGTCAGCAAGCGGGTGGGCTCGGTGCTGCATCCTGCTTTTCCATCTCCTCCTCCTGGCCAGTCCTCAGGGCCCGCAGCGGTTGGAGCGCCGGGAGGACCTGCCATAAAGCCCCCCCCAAAGCGGAGTAGCCCAAAGCTCCCAGCCCCGAGGAGCTGCCCGAGGAGATGGGGACGCCCCCGGCGCTCAGAGCATCCCCGACGGCCGCGGAGGCCGAGGAGCCCACGGCGGTGTTCTGGGGGAAGGAGCTGAGGATGGGCCCGGGCAGCGTGACCACCACGGGCGAGGGCTGGATCACGTAGGTGGAGTCCTGGCACTGCCGGACACACGGCTCGTTGCAGCTGTTGGCCAGCGGGGTGGGCCCGCAGGACGTGGGGGCGCAGAGGTCGTAGCAGGACATGGCCTCGGGCTGAGAGTCTGGAGCGCGGGGAGTTCTGGAATACAAGGGCGAGTTGTAATTAGTGAGGTAATTAAGGTGATGCGGTGATGGAGAGGCTGCGCGGAGAGTGGAATGAAGGGTTGGGCTGGGCTTGGAAATTTCGGTAAAGCCCAAACCTCTCCACAGCTCAAAGGGCAGCTCCTCCTCCTCCTCC
The DNA here is from genome assembly GCA_025920805.1 of Petroica traversi. NCBI lineage: Eukaryota > Metazoa > Chordata > Aves > Passeriformes > Petroicidae > Petroica > Petroica traversi. The sequence goes on from JAHLSL010000179.1 coordinate 262,526, forward strand.
TCCTCCTCCTCCTCCTGAGCCGCTCCGAGCGCTCCTTTCCCACCGCAGCCCTGAATACGCGGGGATGAGGGACCCGGGGGTCAGAAAAGCAAGGAAAGTCTGTGCCGCGAAATCGAGGGGAAAATCAGAAATTCCCTCAGGAAGAAGAAGCGAGGAGCAGAAATTTCACCGGGTTGCTGAGAGCAGAGGAGCTCAGGGAATTCCCTCTGGAGACATTCAGGAATTTCCCCCTCCGGAGTCGCTCCAAACCCGCTTGGAGCCTCTCCTGTGTCACCTCCTCCAGGGGTGGCGCCGGGAGATCGCCGGAGGTCCCTTCCAACCCCGAATATTTTGTGATTCCATCCCGAGAGCCAAAAGCTCTGCTCAGACTCCCCCAGGCCGGGGCAGAGCTGGGAACCCCTTGGAATGGAAGATTCGGGTGACACGAATGGACAAAGGAGGCTGAATCCGGGCTGAGCACCCGAACAATCTCCGCCCTTCCCAGAACGTCCCTCCCCGGAGGAAAAGCCGCTCCGAGCTTTCCCCCAGAATTTCAAAGAGCGCAAACCTCGGACTGCTACAGACAAACAGCAGAAAAATGAAATACAATAACAGCAACAATCCATGGCACGGAAAAATGGAAAGCAAGAGGAGACTCACCCTTTCCTCCGAGGAGAACAAAGCAGGAGTGCTTTCAGCTCCTCTGAGCGGGCTGCTTTTATACCCTGGCCCCGAGAGCCCCAGGAGCTGCGACACAAATTGTGCTTGGAGCTCATTAGCAGCCAATTGCTAACGATTCCTCATATGCAAAACAGCCCCGGCTGGGGGTTCACTTTCCCCCTCTGTTTGTGTTTCTTGCCTGGATTTCATTTCCTCCCCGTAATGTATGCATTCCTCCGGAGAGGTTCCTTTTATCCTCAAGCCCGGTTAATTCCTGGTCAGGGGCTGATTCATCTGCGTTACTCAGGAAATGGTTTTGCATCCTAAGGAAGCATGACACGGATGAATAAATCCATCAGGAAACGTCCCTGTGGAATCCCTTTCCATCCGCACGGAGGGCACCAGTTTTTGGCTCTGAAAACGGGCAGAAATTCCCATTCCTGCCTCGGAATTTCGCCAAGTTCCTCTCAAAGGGAGGCAGAGCCACGAAAATACAGCAAATAAAACTATCACAGAAAGCGCTCGGAGCTGATCAAACTCCACCAATCTCAAAGTGGTGGGAAATGGGTCAGATTTTATTTTCGTGACTCAGCAGAGAGGATGAAAGAGGATCAGCAGGATCTGATCTGTTCCTTTAATATGAAACCCCCTCACTTCCCCGATGGAATCCGACACACAATTTGGGAACCGAGTCCTTCATCTCTGAAGTGTCCAGGCTGGGTTTTTTGGCGACATCAAACTGCAGGGCAGCGATTGAGGTCAGCCGGGGGATGCCTGGGAATTTGGGACGCTCCAAGCCTTGCCCAAGCTCATCTTTGGGGTCATCAAAGACGCCAAACCCTTTTACATCTGCCACCAAATTACTGCTTTCCCCTGCCGGGCCCAGCTCCATTACGCAAAACCTTTCTCCAAATGAACAGCACTTATTTGGAGTCGTTTGTAATGCCCTTGTTCTTTTTTTCCCCCCCCCCTCTTTGAAAGCCAATTCTCCCTTTCAGTTTGCACGTCTCAGAGCGCGCAGCAATTCCGGTTCCTTTTCAAAGGCAATTTCCAGATTAAAAAGCGATCGCAGACAATGCCGGAGCAGTCTGGAGGGCAGGGCCGAGCGTTCCGACCTCCCCTCGCTTTTCATCTCCGAGCCAGAGACTGGAAAATCAGCCCGGAACGCGGAGTATCATCCCCAGCATCTCCTGGGAAAGAAACGCTGCGCGCAGACTTTTGAAGAGCAGAAATCTTCAAAGTCCCCAAAACATTTCCCCGACCACTCAGACATGCAAATGGGGGGCGGTCAGGGCAGGGACGGACTCTTTGGACGTGGCCAGGGCTTCAAAGGGGTGGCCAGGATTCCCCACGGGCTCCCTCGCCAGCTCCGATCTTCCCATCCTTTCCTTGAAATGGAAATTTGAATTTGCCCAAACCCAGTTCCCTCCCAGTTTGGGATGACCCCCAGCAGTGGCACGAGGGGTGGAAACTCTCCTGCCCCTCAAGGCTGGCCAGGCTTTCCCCAAGTTCTCAGAAATGTTAAAAAATTTGTTCTCCGGTTGTGAGAACTGTGCCATGGAAGTGTCCAAGATCAGTTTGGAGCAGCTGGGACAGTGGAAGGTGTCCCTGCCCTCGGAACCATGGGCAGGTGATTTTTAAGATGATTTCGGGTGATTTTAAGGTGATTTCGGGTGATTGTTAAGATTATTTCAGATTATTTTTAAGATTATTTCAGATCATTTTAAAAATTATTTCAGATTATTTTTAAGATTATTTCAGATTATTTTTAAGATTATTTCAGATAATTTAAAAAATTATTTCAGATTATTTTAAAGATTATTTCAGATTATTTTTAAGATTATTTCAGATGATTTTTAAGATTATTTCAGATGATTTCTAAAGATGATTTCGGGTGATTTGTAAGGTGATTTCAGGTGATTTTTAAGCCCCTTTCCCAAACCATTCCGCGGCTCCCTGGCATTCCTCTATAACAATAATTTCCTCTTGGCTCTGACTGCGTGGTTTGAAAGCCAACTCACAAAAAAAAACACCGAGAAGATAAAAAGAGCCCCCCTTCCCCTTCTGAAGGTGATCCTGAGCCCAGCTCGCCCGTCTGGCTCCATCTCCTGCTGCCGGGAGCCCAAAGCTCATCCCAAGATTACAGGGAGCAGCGATCCCAAACCTGGAATTGCGCCTTCGGGGACTCCCATTAAAACTCTCGCTGCTCCCAGTGCGTGCCCCAAACGCCAGAATTCCTAAACAAATCGGGGTTTGACTCATCCCCGCTTTGGGAGGCGGAGCTGGGGGTGTTTGGTGGGTGCAAAGCGAGGGGAGGAACGCGGGGTTCCGTCCCTCATAAAATAAACACAAACTGTAAACAAAGCGATTTCCCCGCTGGGAATGCAAAGCAAATCCCTCGGGGCTGGGTAACAAAAGGTGCGGGAGCGCCTGGGATCCTCCAGGCAGCCCCACAAAGCCATAAAAGCTCCCCCAGAGCCTTCGTGCCTCTTCCCTTCTCCCCACAAACCCGGGAGCGCCTTCAGCTCTGCAGGGCTTGGTGTTAAAATGGATTTTGCACTGACAGCAAATATTCCTGCCGAAACACCTCGTGGTATTTTTTTCTATTTCTAAGTCGTTCCAACTCTTAAAAGAAATTCTTCCGTGTGAAAAGCGTTCTGTCTAACACGATATTCCCCCTCATTTTCTGCAACAGCGAATAAATCGCTTTCTAACTGCAAACCCACCCGTATTTCGCTTTTTCCCCCTCGGAATTGTGCTTTACTTGTTGCCACACCGAGTTTTAACCCCAAAAGAGCGTTTGGGACAGGAATGAAGCGGGAAGTGATGCTTGGGGTTGTCTTTTATTTTATTTTGGGAAGTTTGGAGTTTCTGATGATTGGAGGGAGCACCCCGACTTTGAGGGGAATTTTTGTGCGGTCTGGGGAGGGATTTGATTCAATTAATGAGCAGGGAATTGCAATAATAAAGAAATTAATTTTACCCTGAGGAATATCCACCTGAACCTGTCCAAGGCACCTTCTCAGCAGTGCCTCAGCCCCAACCCTTTGGAGCCATCGGATTTTTTGGAATTCATCACCTTCGGTCAGGGAATCGCTTCAGCTGAGATGGCAAAAAAACCTTAAATTAAACATTTAGTGCAGACCAAGCTCCTCCTGTAATAGAACATCAAACTGCCAACTTTCCACTGTCTCTTCTGGTGTTTTATTAAGAAAATTTCATCCCTAAAATTATGAATTCTTTCACTTGCCTCCTTTAATTTCGCTCCACTAATGACTGCAGTCGGTACAACCTCATCAGTCTTTAATTACAGCCCAGCCTCAGTCTGGACAGGCAGACAAGGACTCCAAGCAGGACTTTTCGGAGATTTCAGGAGTTTTATGCGCTGGCAGGAGGCTGAGCCACCCGGAGCCTTCAGGGGAAGCTTTCCAAACCTTCTCCCTTCAGGGAGCGAAGCTCCGCTGTCTGAGCATCACCTTCATCCCCGCCCAGGAGGAACAAAGCAGCGCCTGACAAAGCTCAGCTCTGCCAGGCGCAGCTTAAACCACCCTGAGAAAGGGTTAGAACTGAAAAATCTTTAATTTTTAGTCCTTTAATCTCCTTGTCCCGGGCTTGCTTCCCAACCCGAACAGTTCCCACCCTCCGGGCTCAGCTCTGGGAGAGGCTGCACCCCAAAAGCTCCAGGCTGAGCCCAATCCCTGCCCCAGTTCGCTGCCTTTGTCCCTGCACCTCTCCCTGAGAAATCCCAGCTGAGATCCCATCTTTCCAAAGGCTTTTCCCGAGTATTTAATCTTTAAACATTCCCCGAGTGTGTCCCGGCAGGGGACCCCCCGTGCAGGTCCCTTTCTGCCTTTGCTGAGGGGTCTCAGCTTTTAAACATTTTCCATTTCTGCCTCGTTCTCCTTTGAAATGGGAATTAAGGGTTTGCGTGGTGATTTCTGGAAGTGGGGAATTCCGAAGGCGCTGGGAAAGGGAGAGCAAAGAGAGGCCAGGCAGACTCGGGGTGATGCAGCACGAGTTTAATGGGTTGGGGAAGGGAAGGAAGCGAGGTGAGAATCAGGAATACATTTCCAGGGTCCAGCGAGGACAGAACCCACTCATCCCTCTCACAGCAACACCCTCAGCGAGTGGAGATCTTCCTTCTTCACTGCTGAGCGAGCTGTGCTAATCCACGCACAACAATCGCTAACAATTCATATTTTGCCTATTACCAAACACAAAAACAAACAAACAACAACAAAAAAAAAGCAGGACGAGGCTCTTGGTGAGAAATACAAAGTGAAGCCCAACAAAACGCAAGCAAAGGCCCGGTTTGGCGGAGACACCAAACTCCCACAGCTCCCTTAACTCCAGGCTGGGGTGGCACCCAAAGCCCGCGGCCGTGAGCTCAGTCCTGCAGCGGGGACGGGTGGGAATTCAGCATTCCTGCTCTTCTCCCGTCCCAAATCAGCAGGGCCCGTAGAAGCCGCTGCGGGAGGGGTTGTAGCGCCGGGAGGGCCGGCTGTAGCCACTGCCCAGCCCGGGGTAGCCAAAGGCCCCCAAGGCCAAGGAGCTGCCCGAGGAGATGGGGACGCCCCCGGCGCTCAGAGCGCTGCCCACGGCCGCGGAGGCCGAGGATCCCACGGCGGTGTTCTGGGGGAAGGAGCTGAGGATGGGCCCGGGCAGGGTGACCACCACAGGCGAGGGCTGGATGACCACGGTGGAGTCCTGGCACTGCCGGACACACGGCTCGTTGCAGCTGTTGGCCAGCGGGGTGGGCCCGCAGGACGTGGGGGCGCAGAGGTCGTAGCAGGACATGGCTGTGGCCGGAGGGGGTTCTGGAATACAGGAGAGGTGTTAGACACTCATTTATCCAGCAAACTGCAGCTTTCTGGGGATCCCTTCAGGGGTTGGGCAAGGTAGGAAATGAATTTTTTAATGTTCTTGGTGGTCAGGCCTTGGGTGAATTCTCCGCTCGGGACGCGCTCACGCGGCTCTGAGTAGGCCCGAGGATTCACTGCTGGTATTTCAGTGTGGCTGCACAACCCTAAAACTTCCTTGGATCCCAAAACTGAATAAATAACCCATTAAATAAATAACCCATTAAATAAATAACCCATTAAATAAATAACCCATTAAATAAATAACCCATTTAATAAGTGACACAATGCCATTTAGCAAATTAATGATTTTTATAACTCGCCACCGATACAAAACTCCCCTTTTTTTGGTATAAAACCCCTTCTTCCCTCTGAGAAAAAAACTGCTGCAAAAGAAGTGAGGGGAAAACGACAAAATCAAGGCAAAAGTTTGTTGTATAAAGAGAATAAATAGGTTCAAACTCACCTTATTCACGCTGGCAAAGAGAGGAGGAGAAATGGCTGGGAGAGCCTGGAGTTGCTCAGGTTTTTATACCGAGTTTTGAGTCACCCAACAACTCAGGCCACGACTGATTACAGGGGTTTTTACCTCAGTATTTGTGTTTTTTGCTGCTTCACTTCCTTATCTTGTGGTTTGTCTATCTGACCTCAAGCTGCTTTCATGTTAAAATATTCCGGGCCGGGCTCATTGCTGGGAACACTGCAGTGATTAATTCAGAGGGATTTCTTCAGCCTTCAAACCCCTCTGGGATCTGCTCGGCGTCATTAAAGGAGATTGGGCCTCATTTGCATAATGCTGTCCCTCGTTCCGTCCTCTGCAAGGTAAATCCTGGGGGAATTGGCGGGGAATTGCAGATTTGGGAAGCAATGAGCGTTTGGAGGTTGGAGCTGCTGTCACAGAATCCCTGAGGTTGGAGAAGACCTCCAGGGCCACCTGTCCCCAAGCCCAGCCTTGGCACCAGCCCCGCGTCCGGTCAGTCCTCGGACACCTCCAGGCTCTCCAGGAAAGGGAGAAGGAATTTTTCCGTGGAAGGGGCTGCCCAGGGAGGTTTGGAGTCTCCATCCCTGGAGGTGTCCCAGGAATGAAGGGGGATTGAGGGTGACATGGCGGGGATCAATCACAGGCTGGGATTGATGATCCTGGGATTATTTTCCAGCTCCAAATCCATGAACAACCCTGGATACAGGGATCAATCACAGGTCAGGATTGATGATCCTGGAGCTCTTTTCCAGCCCCAAATCCATGAACAACCCTGGATACAGGGATCAATCACAGGTCAGGATTGATGATCCTGGAATTATTTTCCAGCTCCAAATCCATGAACAACCCTGGATACAGGGATCAATCACAGATCACGATTGATGATCCTGGAGCTCTTTTCCAGCCCCAAATCCACAAGCTGTCCATGGTGGATCAATCACAGGCTGGGATTGATGATCCTGGACTTCTTTTCCAACCCCAAATCCATGAACAGCCCTGGATACAGGGATCAATCACAGATCACGATTGATGATCCCAGAGCTTTTTTCCAGCCCCGAATCCAGGAGCTGTCCTTGGTGGGTCAATCACAGGATGGGATTGATGATCCCAGAGCTCTTTTCCAGCCGCAAATCCACGAGCAGCCCTGGATTCCGGGATTAACCCCGCGGTTCTTGCTCTCCTTGCACATCCACTGCCGAGACATGCAAATCACCCCAAAATTAGCGCTGTCTCCGCGGGGATCCCCAGGGAACAGAAACTCGTTTGGCTTGGGCAGAGTTTCAAAGTTTATCAGCAGCTTTATTCAGGTGCCACCATGCAAATGTCCTGTCCCGGGCACATTTCAGGTCCCTGACCTAGATCTGGAGTCCTGTCTTTTATTTAATGGGATGTTATGAAGATTTGGGGGTGCAGGGCAGTAATTTGGATTGATGTCATTGTTTCCATCTGCAGGATTGCAGCTGCTTTCTTTTAGATTAAAAAGTTCAAGGTTTGGTTTGAGCCATTCCAGGAGGAATAAATAAAAATCCCTTGGCTGTTTTAAGCTGTGAATTCCTCAGTGTTTCTCCTTATTTTAAGGAATTAGCAGCTGTTTTCAAAAATAATTTCCCCTGTAGGAGTCAATTGTGGAATTAATTTGCATAACGCCATCCACAGTTTATTTTCATCTTTTTAAAAATTTTCTTAATTTTTTTTTATTCCTCTTTAATCCAAGCTTTGCTAGGAAAACACAAAACACATTTAAAATCCAGTTGGGAATTAAAAAAAAACAAAAAACAAAAAACAAAACAGATCTGGCAACATTTTCAGGGCTGTTGGGAGACTTCCTTGTAAATAATTACAATAAACATTGTTCTAACTCCAGCCTTTATTTTATTGTACGCTCAGAACGACTTTAGTGCCCCGATTTTGAGATGAATTAAAGCAAGCAAATTAAGAGTTCACAGATTTTTGTCATCAAGGCCAGACCTAAATATTCAGATTATAATTAAGACTTCTTGCATAATGTGAGAACATCCTCCTGAGACACCTGCAAGTGACTGAAGGTCTGAAAAAAAGAGATTTTTAATCAAAATGGAACCGGGAGGTTCCTCAGTCATCCCTGGGTACAGATGTGACCCCAAAAACCCACAGAGAAGCAGAGGGAAATTCCCTGCCAGGAGTGGCATCCGCAGCTCGTTTTGAATAGTAATTAATTAGCTCGTTATGAAGAATTAGCTCCTCAAAGCCTTGCAGCCTCTGCCAAATCCTCGCAGCTCCTGAGTTCCCTTCTCTGCCGAGTTTTGCTTTTGTCTCAGTAATTCTGGGCTGAGCTCCTGTGGGTGTTACGGAGATGTTTGGGGTCCCACCATAATCCAGGACAGGTTCCAGAATGGGACACGATTCCAGAACTGGAAGGGATTCCAGAACTGGACACAATTCCAGAGCTGGAAGGGATTCCAGAACTGGACAGGATTCCAGATCTGAACACGATTCTGGGTGGGATCTCCCCAGAGCAGAGCAGAGCAGAGCAGAGCAGAGCAGAGGGGGGAAATCCCGTCCCCGGATTTTTGGGATGGCCCCGACCTGGGTTTTGGGCTTTGCCCTTGGGGTTGGCCCAGTCCCACCTCTCCACCTGTCCAGGGCCACCTGTACTGGGAATTATTTAACCCTGAAGATGTTCCTGTGGTTTAAGGTGTTTAATTCAGCCCCTCTGGCCGTGTCTGCCTGGAATTTTGGGGTTTTTGCAGCCACCCCTCGTTCCTGGCTGGAATTTGCTGCCCAGCCCAGGCAGGAGAAGCTGCGGACCTGGATCTGAGATGGTTTTTGGGGTGGGCAGAGCCCCAAAGAACCTCCCTGAAGGCGCAGGGAGATCTGAAATCCTCAACTTTCACCCCTGGCTGGAGCTCATTTCATTGTTAATTTTATTCAAATTCTGCCGCGAACAAATTTAAAATCACTAAGGTTTGAAGTTTGCTTTGGCATCTTTCTGTGGTCCAATAAACTTCAATGATTTCTGTTACTATTCCTGGGTTTGTCCAAAAATAAATGTCACTCCATCCTGGATGGATCTATGGAGAATTCCTGCAAGGGGCTGAGGTGGCGTGGAATTCCCAGCTGGAATTCTGCTGGGAACAGAAAAAAACCAAAACAAACAAACAAAAAAAACCCCCAAAAATTAATTCACACTCGAGGGGAGAAATTATTTACTCACCAGAAGCCCTGCAGAACAACACACCCCAAAACGGGAGGGTTTTGTTTGTTTTTCAGACCTGTTTTTCGCGGCCTTTCAAACGCGGATTTTAATTGCGCTTCAAATGGGATGAGTGCAATTAGCGCTGCCCTGGGTGCCGGCTCCACCTTCCTCCTGTGGTGCCAGCAAGGCTGGTGAATGTGGGGTTCTGCTCCCACATTCGAGCGAGGATTTCCCTGGAATAATCGGGATAAACCCAGTTCTTTTCCATGGGATGCCCCTCACCTGCTTTTGGCTGCCACAGATCCCCGATTTTCAGGAAGGAAAAGGCTCTGGCCGGCTGGCTGGGGGCTGGAGAGCCGGGATTAAACGCGTTCCTGGATGACTTTTCCATCCCGGGGAACATGAGGAAGGATTCCGTGATTTATCTCCTGGGGACAGCTCAGCCTGTGTTTGTGGAGCTGGAGTTATTGGAATGCCCCAAACCTTCCCGGCACCAGAATTTCTTCCATTTTCCCCCCAAAATCGACCGGTTTAGTGCCTTCAGTGCTGTTGCGAATCTAAATCGGATCCTGGGGGAGCTCTGAGCTCTCCACCCCCCAGGCTGAGCATTCCCAACATTCCCAACTCCCCCACTCCCGCTCAGTGATAAATTTCACCCCAAAAACATTTTGAATAAGAACAGGAGGGGAAAAAAAACCATCAGGAGACTGGAATGACGGTAACAGCATCACTTTATTAATCCCGACGAGAGGATTAAAGCCCTGCAAAGCACCGGGGGTCGGTGTGGGGGGAAAGGCTCAGCTCGGGGGGACGCGTTCCACGGGCAGAGCGCTTCTCCCAAATTCCTAATTTCACACCGGGCAGTACCAAACACACCGAGCAGCAGAGCTACAAACCGGATCAGAAACACAGGGGAGTAAAACAGGAGCCGTGACCTCGCTCCGGGGGCTGAGGGGCTCCGTTCAGCTGGAGCCGAGGGGACCCGACATCGCTTTTGGAACCGTGAGCTCAGTCCTGCAGCGGGGACGGGTGGGAATTCAGCATTCCTGCTCTTCTCCCGTCCCAAATCAGCAGGGCCCGTAGAAGCCGCTGCGGGAGGGGTTGTAGCGCCGGGAGGGCCGGCTGTAGCCACTGCCCAGCCCGGGGTAGCCAAAGGCCCCCAAGGCCAAGGAGCTGCCCGAGGAGATGGGGACGCCCCCGGCGCTCAGAGCGCTGCCCACGGCCGCGGAGGCCGAGGAGCCCACGGCGGTGTTCTGGGGGAAGGAGCTGAGGATGGGCCCGGGCAGGGTGACCACCACGGGCGAGGGCTGGATGACCACGGTGGAGTCCTGGCACTGCCGGACACACGGCTCGTTGCAGCTGTTGGCCAGCGGGGTGGGCCCGCAGGACGTGGGGGGACATCGCTCGTAGCAGGACATGGCCTCGGGCTGTGAGTCTGGAACACAGGAGCAGAGCTGAGCACACCTGAGCACACCTGAGCTCACCTGAGCGCAGGCAGGAGTCGTGTCACACCCACATTTACTCAGCAACGTCCAAGGAGCCTTTTGGGAACCGGGCCAGGAGCTGAAGGAGGAAACCAAACTCTTAAATAAAAGAGAGACAGAGGCTGGAAGGTCCCCTGGGCTCTGTGATCCGGGGAGGGACTGGCAGCAGAACAGAAGAAACAAACCCGTGTCATTAATTTAATTGCAGGATTTTGGCTGCACATCTGGAGAGTCCCAGCTCTGCACGCCCCGAGCGTGGCAGGAGCAGCGATTGGGAGTGAGAAACCCACAAATGGACCTGGAGAGAGAGTTCTGTGAGCTGGAAAAATGAAAGGGAGAATTCATTTCAAGGCTCTGCCTACAAAGAGGTGCAAATTTCAGTGTCATTAAGCAGCCTTGAAGAAGAGGTCTTTGAAATCTTTCCCAGACGACTCGTCCGTGGATGTGAGAAAGGCAGGAATTCCCTGCACAATCCCTGGGTCTGCTCCCACCGCGGCAAGAAAAATTAAATTCTGATTCCTGCACCCCTCACAGCCTGGGGGTGCTCAGCTCTGCTCCAATTTTCCCCTTTTCCCCCTTTATCCCCACAATCCCTGATCCCATTTCCCGACATTCCAGGAGTTGCTGTTGTACTCTGGAACAAAATTCCCACACTTGGAGACCGAGCTGACATTCCAGGATGGAAAAGACCCTTCAAGATTTAAAATGCTGCTGAAATAGAACTCCTGGATTTTCTGCAGTTGGAGTTAAAAAGGACCTTTAAAGATCCCAGAGTTCCAACCCCTTGCACAGTTATTCCACCCCTTCAATTAGTTAATTTTTATAATTTCTAATATTTTCTATGCTATTTACCATGCCCAAAATCTCACATTTGTCTAAATTTCTATCACAAATTCAAGGATCTCTATAACCAAGTCAGGACTCCAGAAATTCCACAATTCCAACAGCAAACCCCAACTTTTAAACAGAAAAAAAAAAATCTCCCCCAAACAAATCCAGCAACCAGCAGAACATTGTGGGGACAAAAAAATCAGATTATTAAAAGGCAAGAACGCAGCAAACAGAGAAAGAGAAGTGGATTTGAACTAACCTTGCTCACAGAGGAAAGAGGGAAGAGAAGTGGTAGGAAGGAGTTGGGTTGAGTTGGTTTTTATAGCTCAGCCCCGATGGCCTGGGGACCACAGACAGCCTTTGTACCTGGAATTAATTCCCAACGAGTATGCCCTGAATGTTCCACCTGATTAAGCGTCTTTTCCTCACTGCTTATTTGCTTTGTTTTTATTTCCTTATCTTCTGACAGGCAGATTCCGTCCCGCAGGTTTCTCTCATCTCGGGAATTAGGGGCCAAATTTATTCCAGGGCCACCCCTCAGTCACAACAAAATCCAGACTCCGACGTTCGTTTGACTTTAGTCATAAAGAAAAATACTAAGAATGTCCACAATACATAATTCATCATTCCGAGGTGTTCTTTTATTAAGGGGATGAGTGTAAATCCTTAATAAACTCCTGTCTCCAGGATGCTCGCCAGGCTCTGCCTCCAGCCGGGCGTCAGAGCAAGCTCAGCTCTGGGTTTGGGGAAAGCCCTGCCCAAAGAGCCCTGGAATCCCACAGAAGCCAGGAAGTGCCAGATTTGTGGAATTCGGGGACAAATTACCATTTGATCCCATTAAATCCGGATGGTTTTGTGGTATTAAACTTGGGTGACGCAGCTGGAAGAACGAGGGGCAGTTTAATGCTGATTTATCAGTTCTTTTTACAAAGGGAACCTGCAAACCCTTCCTGCACCATCTCAGCTCACAAACATCGATCACAATCATGGAATCATGGAATTATTTGGGTGGGAAGGGACCTTAAAGCTCATCCAGTTCCAATCCATGGACAGGGACAACCTCCCACTGTCCCAGGGTGCTCCAAGCCTCGTCCAACCTGGCCTTGGGCATTCCAGGGATGGGGAATCCATGGAATCACCTCTGCCAGGGCCTCACCACCCTCACAGAAAACAATTCCTTCCCAAATCCAACCCAAATTTCCCCTCTTTCAGTTTTTCCCATTTTCTCCTTTGTCCGGTCACTCCAGGCCCCTGGAAATTTCCTCCCCATGTTTCTTGTTGGCTCCTTCAGGTCCTGGAAGGCCACAATTAGGTCACCCCAAAGCTTCTCCAGGCTTGGAAAGGCCCTCAGAGGTGGTTTTTGCTTGGTTTTTTATTTTTGAGATGTGAACATTTTAATTGACAATTGTTTGTAACTGGGTCAGACTGGGAACGGCACACCAAGAGTTTTGGCACCTCTTGGATTTGATCTTGGATCCCAGGGCAGCCACAAGTGAACAAATTGCTGAGGAGCTGGGAAAAAAATTGTCTTTATTAGACTGTGCTTGGAGTAATTTCACGTTTGACATTATTAGAGTCGGTCTAAAAGTAGCAGAAATTAAAAGTACCCATGAATTGGGAAGATGAAAGAATTTTTAATGGGTGGATGACGCTTCTCACGCAATGCCAGCCTCAACCTAGACTGGAAAACAAAAGCAGGACAATTTCTTTATCACAAAAAGGCTCCACCTGCAAAAATACGTGTGGGAACTAATTAATGCAAAAAAAAAAAAAGCTTCAATAACCTCATAAAGTCCTAAATATCTGCGGAGTTGTTGCACCCATTTCTCCACCTGAACATCCAAAAGGGAACATGACTTCCAAATAATGTTCACATTCTTCAGGAATTGTTCAGGAATGATTTCAGGCACTGCAGGAGGTGGATCGAACCATTAAAGGTGCAAAATTCTATCTGAAACAGAAACGAGCACCTCCATTTAATAAAAACTTCAACGTCCTGCACAGTCTCCCACCTCTCCCACCATGCTGGGTTGGGAAGGTTCCGGAACACAGCTCCCTTTTTTTCCCTTTTTTTTCCATTTTTCCCTTTTCCCCCGTTTTTCCCTTTAGAGCAGCAAGGGTAAATTTTGGGGGTTATTTCCCCTTGCCCAGACTCTTTGTTCTCCAGCTTTTCACTTCTCCACCCCTCGTGCTCCGTGTCCTCTGCTGCCTCATGGGACAGCGGTGCCCTTGGCCGTCCCTCGGGGAGCCCGTGGTGATTCTGTGGATCCCAGGGGCAGCTCCCCCAGGAACGGAGCCATCCAGCCCCTCCAATTATCTCTTTGGAAACCTCTCTTCAAGCCCCTCTCAGTCTGGGACATTTTCATTTGCAATTTTCCATTTTTTGGGGTTTCCTCAAGCCAGAGAGGGGACCCAGCGGAGGGACAGCTGTGATCTCTGCTCTGGAACCAGGGACGGGATCCAGGAAAGGGTTAGGAGGTTTCGGATGGAAATTTGTGGAAAATTCTTCCCCCAGAGGGTGCTGGGGCACTGAAAAGGTTCCCCAGAGAATGGGCACAGCTCCAGGAATGTTTGGACAACACCCGCAGGGACATTTTGGGATTCTGAGGTCTGTGCAGCTCCAGGAGCTGGATTAGACAACCCTTGAGGGTCCCTTCCAGTGAGGATATTCCAGGATTCAATCCCATCTTTTTGCCAACCTCTTCTCCCCCCCGAGTTTGTAAATTTGCAAGTAAATAATTTTTAATAAACTCCAAGCAGAAGAGTAAAAGGTTTGAAAGGAGAACCCCACCTCTTTTGCCTGTTCTTTGGACATTTGGGCTGGCGCCACACCTGAATGCCAGGAGCCTTCCCTCGAGCTCCTTAAATATTTATAGCTCAGCTCTAGGATAATTTAATTTTTACTCAGAATTTATTTCATGGCTTAATTGTTCTTGGATGTCTTTTGGTTGCCACAATGGCAAGTGCTGCCTCTGACATATTAAGAATCACATTCAGATTCTCAAGAGTTTCAAAGGTGCCAAATCTAAAATCTCTCTAGCTGAAACATCACAATTGTACTTTTAAACACATAGGTGGCATAAAAAAATTGGGGAAAAGGCCTAGAAAGAGAATTATATTTGTGAACCTGTTCAGTGCTTCTCAAGAGTGTAAAACCCGACAGAATTATTTTTATCACGTGAGTTGTGGTGACTTTTGGGTGCACATTTTCCTCTGTGAAATCCTTGCATAGATTTTCACACAATTCTGCCCCGAGGGGAGGTAAAAAGGAGACAAAAACCACAATGAAACTCAAAATCAGATGCAAAATCAGTTTAATGATAAAAAGTCAAGCAGCATTCAGCAAAAACAAAGGGGAAATACATATTAATGAAGGGAAAAGAAGGCACTGAAACCATTCCAACTGAGAGACAGCAAGCAAGACTCCACCTCTCCTTAATTCCTGAGCATTGCCACTGACTGCCGGCAATTACAGCATTAAACCACGTCAGCATGAAATGCAAACTTAAATACAAGGAAACTCTCCAAAAGCAGGATTTTCAAGGCTGAGACGGGCTGGCCACGTGGCCAGACAGCACCTCCCTCCCTTCCCTCCTTGGCAGGAGGGTTGGAGGGGGCTCAAGAAGCGCCGGCCAGCAGCTCTGGGGTCACCTGGCTCTTCTGGGGG
>JAHLSL010000179.1:277671-290541 GCA_025920805.1 Petroica traversi
ACTGCTTTATATGAGAGCCTAATTAGGTCACAAACCCTGCGTGGCACCAATTTTTTTCAGTTTTTCAGTCAGTATTCAGCATTTTATTCCAGGAACCAATTAATGGTTCATAGTTTATTGTGTCACTACCTTCAATTTGTGTAGAATCTCCAAGTACATTTAATAACCAAAATCTGAATTTTGTAAAATGGGGTTTATTCCAAGTCAGCTCCACACTTGAAGCCCTTTATGGGAATAATTCCCCCTTGACCCTCTGAACAACTTCCGTGAAGTCTCCAGGAGTGTTTTTCCTTCCCTTTTTCCAGCAGGGAGCTGAACTCTGGTTTCTCTGTGGAAATAAAACATTCAGCAGCTGCTGCTGGATATGGGCTACAGGGCAGGTTGCTTCCCTGGCCTAATTAGGGCTGGAATGAGCTCAGGTTTTATGTCCTGGCACCACAATTTGGAGGCCAGGATGACCACTGGTAATATCCTGACAGCCCTGCTGTAGGGAAGGAATGGAAGCAATTGGGAACACAGGGGTTGGTGGCATCCCTGCAATTGCTGGGACACCTCATTTCGGTTTATTTATGGCCATACCCAGAGCCAGAACCCCAAATGCTTCTTTCAGGTGGTGCAGCCAACAATCATTTCTGCTCAACTTGGATAATTTGAGCTGGCAATTTTGGCTAACCAAGGGAAGGATGTCTCCAGCTTCAGTTTTTCCACCCCAAAACATTTCTGAAGAGACAGAAGTGTTTCGTTTTATTCATCAAAGCAGAGCTTAGCACATCGTGACTGTAGCAAAACAAGAATTAAACTGACCATGAAGGAATAAAATTATTCAAACTTCGGAGTTCCTGCACAAAATCATCCCCAGATTGGAGGGTTTTATTTTCAGAATTATTTCATTTTAAGGTTTTGAGTCAGAAATGAGCCAAATTAATTGGGAATGCATCCTGTGATGATTGAGGCTGCAGAAATGATCGATTCCGGGATGTGATCCATCCCAGGCCAGGCTGGAGGGGATATTGAGCAACCTGATCCAGTGGGATGTGGCCCTGCCCATGGAAGGGGTTGGAACGAGATGATCTTTAAGGTCCCTTCCACCCCAAACCATTCCATCATCCCACAACTGACAGGAATTATTTTTTTTATGAAGTATTTTTTTAATCAAAAAAAGGACATTTCACTCCAAGCTGCCTCCCAGCAGTATCAGAACCTCCATCTCTCATTTCCCCTCATCCCACATCCCGAGGCCTCGGAGGTGTCTGTCTGCAGCTCCCTGAGGCTGCAGAGCAGTTGGAGCTTTGGCTTCTTGAAAGGGAACGACTTCAAAGTCGATCCCAAATATTCATTAAATGGTTGAGACACACAAAGTGCATCAGCCATGGAAATATTGCAGCTACAATGCAAAATTGGAATGCTTTTGTCACTCGGGCAACAACGTCACCCGAAATTTGGTTACTCCCTGGGCAGACAGCATCCGACAGCGTCGGAACCCAGGGTTATTAATTTTTTCATTAAAAAGTCATTTTGTGTGTCATAATAACCTCCCACAGAGCCCCTGGAAGGGATCCAAGGCTGCCTGGGGATTCTTACAACGATTTAAGGCAGCAGCACAGGGACACAAAGGGAGCTGGGGATGGGGGGGTTCCAGCAGGGCCCCACTCAGGTGAGACCCCACCTGCAGAGCTGCCCCAGCCCTGGGCTCAGCATGGGGAGGGTCTGGAGCTGCTGGAGAGAGCCCAGAGGAGGCTCCAGGATGGGGTCCAAGGGTTGGAGCAGCTCTGGGAGAGTTGAAATTGTTCATTTGGAGAAGAGGAAGCTTTGGGGTGAACCCATTGTGGCCTTGCAGGGCCTGAAGGGGCCACAAAGAACGTGGGGAGAGACTTTTCCCAAAGAATGGAGTGCCAGAAAAGGGAACGGGTTCAGACTGACAGGGTTTAGATGGGATTTTGGGAAGGAATTGTTCTCTGTGAGGGCAGCGAGGCCCTGGCACAGGTAATTCCATGGATTCCCCATCCCTGGAAGTGTCCAAGGCCAGGCTGGAGCACCCAGGGATAGTGGGAGCTGTCCCTGCCCATGGCAGGGGTGGAATGAGATGATTTTTAAGGGCCTTTCCATCCTAAACCATTCCATGATTTCCTGTAATCTTTCCTCAAAGACTGAGGGGAAATCACAGCAACAACACCAGCCCAGGGAATGGATTTGTGAAACCCCATTTGTGAATGGATTTGAGTTTATTTGCCTCTCCCTGAATCCAAGTTATTCCATTAACTTAATGAAATTTATTCCACAAAATGAATTCCACTATTGGCATTTAATTTATTCCATTACTGGGATTTAATTTTCATGCGGTTTAGGAAATAATAAAAAAATTTAAAAGCCTTACGAGGCCGAGAATCCTGACCTGATTAGGAGCTGATTACTGGAATGACAGCTGAGCTTTGATCTGTTTATCTTTGAGGGCCTCCATTGCTCAACCCATGGGTGGCTGAAGCCAATTCCAGCTGGGGATAATGACACAGGGATGTTCAAACCATTAATGAGCACCTGGGAGGGGACATTTGGTGCGGGCAGGACGTGATCGGAGCCGCTGCCTCGGGGCTCTGCCCATCACACCTCGTCATTTAGGAGGGATTTAAAGAGGAAAAAAATAAAAATACAGCTCTATTAAAGCAGCAAACAAGGAGCAGGTAAACAGCTGCGGGCAGGAAATCTGGCTGTAGGGAAGGGCAGAGCTCGGGGGACACCGGGCACTTTCCCTGCCTTGTCCGTGGACTGAGAGCTGCAGCTTTTGGCAAAACGGCCCCAAAATGAGCTCGGGGATGAGGCTTTTTGGTTTTTTGTCAACCTCGGTGCAGCTCTTCATCCTGGCAGAGCATTTCATGGGGGTGATGCCCAGAGATGCATCAGGGAGCCTCCGAGTGCCACAGTGAGGGTGGCCAGAAATAATCTTTTTTTAAAAAAAGAAATATAAGAAATAAAACCCCAATTTCAATGTGGAGAGAACAATTCCCTCAGAGAGCAACCCGAGCTCGGGTGCCACACTGAGGGTGGCCAGAAATGTCCTTTTTGAAGGAATAAGAAATAAAATCCCATTTTTTATGTGGGCAGAACAATTCTGCCAGTCTTTCCTGCATCCCTCTGAATCTCTCAGAGCCTCCTCTGGGCTCTGGGTTTTATTTTGAGCCCTTGTGGGCTCCAGCAGCTCCAGGTCCTCCCTCAGGTCCTGCCCCAGGAATCCCGAGAAGGAATTGGGCTTCTCTGCTCCTTAATTTTAGTGTTCATTTACCCCAAAAAATCTATTCAGGAGGTGCTGTTTCACAGCACAGCCTCATCATTCCTGCTTGGGAAAGGTTTGTGGCAGGGAAAATTCCCTCCCTCCCACCTCCCCACTGCTGGGAGACCCCAAAATAATCAGAATATTTGGGGATTTCAGTAGGAAAAGGCCTCATGTTCCATCACTTGTCCATGAAAATAATTTAATTTCCCCTTTTTATTCCTATTTCCCCTTCTTTAACAATTCCTCCCATTTCTGGGGCTCCTCTCTGGAATTATTCCCGTGAAAATGGGAGACTCTGCAAAGGTCCCAGGGCAACGTCAGTCCCCAGGAGCAGCCCCGGGAAGTTTCAGATTAAAGGATTTCAAAGCCCTTTGCAAACTCTCATTAATGATTTATTCATGTAAAACACTCATTAGCAGCTTTTAGGGATGCAGCAGGATTGCAGGATCACAAAGAGAGGCACAAAGTCACCCTGAAGGACGTGGAAAGGTTAGTAATAATAGGTATTTTAAATATATGCATAAAATGTATAAATATAACAAATATAAATATGCATTATATATAAAATATTAAAATATAAATATTAATCATATTTATTATAAACATTAGTATATTATCAACATAATAAATAATATTTATTATTATTAATATTGTCTCTGGTTTGATCTTTATTTGAAAACTGGATTTTACTTCTGACAGATTTCCCAGAACAGGCAAATGCTGGAATTTTTTTCCAGAGAAAACCTGGACATTGGACAACACTGTTTTCTCAGGAATTACATAAGCAGGTATTAATTGTTAAATCAAAATTCAGAGATCATTCATAGTTAATTTTGGACATAGGGGAAGAGGCTCAGAGCTGAATTTTTCAGATTTATTAAAAAAATAACTAATAAATACCCTTTATTAAGATTAAATAAAAATTTGTGGCTTGTCAGGGGAATAATTTGAGCAAAGATTTTGGTTTTTCAGTTTAATTCTGAGCTTCACATTTCAAAAAAGGCAATTATTCTGGAATTCTGGGATTGAAAACATCCCTGAGGAAGGAACAGGAGCAGAGTGGGAAGGTCAGAAAATGCAAATTGGGGCAGGTGTGACCCACACGGAGACAATGCAGAACTCAGTCCTGAAAAATTAACCTGCAATTAATTAGGACCTCACACACACACAAAAGGCTTTGTTAATATTTTAATTAATTCAAGAAAATTCCCACAGCTTCACCCTCCTGTTTTGCATTATTATTATTATTAATTTGTTTTGTTGCCCCCTCTTTAACTGTTAAAAGGCAGATAAACCCACACTGATACGATCATCGCTTGGGAGCTGAGCATTTCCTAAGGGATGATTTTTGAGGCAGGATTTTCATTAAAAAGGAATTATTTTCTGACTGGGGATCATTACCCCATCGTGAGCAATTTGCAGGCCCCAGTAATTGCAGATTTCTTAAGTGGCAGCTTTAGGTTTCGAAAGACATAAACAAAGCCCTGGGTTTTAATTATGGATTGGGCCTTGAAGGCCTTAAGCAGCTTTGGAAAACTCAGCACTATTTTTTTTTTTTTGCTTGGTGGGGAGGGGAAAATTGAAAGAAATCAAAGTTGGCTGTTCATTCTGAGGGAGAAATTGGGATAAAAATGGTTCTATGTGAGGGAATTGTGGATTCCCCATCCCTGGAAGTGTCCAAGGCCTGCTTGGACGGGGCCTGGAGCCACCTGAGCTCATGGGAGTTGTTCCAGGAGTTGAAATAAAATTATTTTTAAGGTCCTTCCCACCCAAACCATTCCATGACTCCACAAAAAAAACATAATGGGAGAACGTGACCATAAAAAGGCACTTTTAAATGGAATAATTTCTTAGAACCCAGGCCTGTGTTTACACCCAGTGCAGAGAGCTTGGAGAAGCCATCTCAGGACACATCCAAAAGCGCTCCCAGCTCCTCCCTTAATCCCTGCCAGAGCTTGAAACTCCCACTCCTTTTTTCCCCAGCTCCAACCCGCTGCTTTCTGGCCGTGGGGACTTCTCCTTCACCCCACGGATCCCACGGAAAGGCAGCCAAGGCCTCGAGGAGCCCAAACCGCCGGGAAGGCCATGAACGCTGGGCCCGGTTCACTCCGGGTTCCTCTGGCTGCTCCCGGGGTGACCTCTGACAATTCATTTGCCTCCTGTGCTTCCCTGCTAAACCCAGATAATAACTGGAATTAAAATCTGCCAAAGGCGACGGAAAATCCGGCTGCCAGGGAAAGGAGAAGGAGCCTTTTTGTAGAGGGCCCGAAAATGCGGAGAGAGCGGAAATCCCCCGGGAAATCCCAAATTGTTCTGCAGAATGAGGGGCTGGAAAAGGGGAATAAAAGGGCTGGAAAAGGGGAATGGAATGAACACGGGTCACTGAGCAGTGAATGGGGAGTGCTCGCAGAATCCCAGGGTGGCCAAGACTGGAAAAGAGCTCCAAGACCATCAAATCCAACCTCTGCTGGATAAACTTAATGTTAACACCAAAACCATTCCAGAAAACTGAGGCCACATCCTGGAATTCCTTGGACACCGCCAGGGATGGCCACTCCAACCCTCTTTGAGCCCCTTCCAAGGTCTGGCCGCCCTTTCCAGGAGGAATTTGCCCAAATTTCCCACCCTGAGCCTCCCCTGGCCCAGCTCCAGGTCGTTCCCTCCTGTCCTGGCCCCGTTCCCTGCGATCAGATCCCAAATTCCTCCTGGAAGAGGCCAAAATTCAGCCCTGGGGACTCTGGTGCTGTAGGGGGAAGTTTCCCGTGCCATTCCGAGGGTTTTTGCCTCATCATAAAATGGAGCTGTGGGGGCAATTCCAGGAATTAAGGGATCCTAAAAACAGTGCCTGAAGTGGGTTTAATCAGCTAAAAAATTAAATTTTATTTAATTTACCATCAGGTTTAAGGTTCATCTTCGCTTGGCAGCACACTGTGTGAATTTTGTATTGATAAAATTAATTATTATCTCTGAAAAAAATGTTAAGGGGTTTAAACAGCAAGAAGCAAATCTTGACATGGATTCTGAAAGAAAATAAACTATAAATATATAAAATATAAAAATCCATTAAAAATATAAAAATAGAGAAATGCATAAATAGAAAAACATTTAAATATAAAAATATAACTATATAAGTAGATATTAAAAATAAATATATGTGAAAAGATAGAAATATATACATTTAAAATACAAAAATTGAAAATATAAAAATAGACAATACAAAAATACAAAAGTGAAAATATGAAAATATGGAAATGTTAAAATACTAAATATAAATATATAAAAATATGAAAATATAAAAATATGCATTAGTGCTCCTTGATCTCTTCATAAATGGCATTCCAGCTGAATTAATCCTGCAGAACATCTTTCATATAACCTTAGGCAGGTTAATTAGAGTTAAATCTTGGGACATTTCCACCTGCCTTGGACACTTCCAGGGATGGGAAATCCTCAATTCCCATTCCTTTTTCCCGGGATTCATATTCCAAGCGACGACCCAGGAAGTTGAGCTGCCTCCCTTTGTTCCTAATTATTATTTACTCTCAATTTTCCCTCCCAGCATAAATTATCTGCAGCCTGAGAGGGGTCCTAAGGCAAAAGTCCTTTTGGGCAGCCAGGAACAAAAGGGTTGGGGCCAAACCCAAGGGATTTATGCAGATTTGGGCATCAGAGATGCAGCACACGGGTTGGAATTGTGCTTTTGAGGGTGTCCCCAAATATTTAATGTAGCTCCATCCCGGAATTCCAATTGGATTTAAATTAAGGACACCTTTTATGTAGTAAATAAATAAAACTGGCTGGGACTGTTATCCCAAAACTTTCCTGGCTGCAAAGCTGGTGCTCCCTCAGGAATCTCTTTCCATGGGAGTCCCGATTTGGCCCTTTATTATGATTTTTCTGGCATTTATTTCCTCTTTAAAATCCTAATGAATCCTAATTTTAAACCCATGCCTGGATTACTCAAAAATGTTGGTAAACTGCCCATCCCCATTTTCACTGTATTTTAATGGTTTTATATTAAATTTAAATCTCTTCATTTGCCTTAAATGAAGTTTTCATCGGCAGAAAACAGTTTCTTGTGTTCTTTTTTTCCCCCCTTAATTCTTTCCTAGAAAACCCAGATGGAAACTCCCATTCCAACCTTCCCTTTCCCACAATTTTCAACCCAAAGAGAGGAAGGGGGGGGCAAAAAAATCCCAACAAACAAACCCGAGCCCGCGTGAGGCTCGGTGACTTCACCTTGAATCAGGAGCCAGAAGTCGTGGGTGGGATTTGGATGCCTTTAATTGCAGCGGGGTCAAACCCCACAAAGCCCAGCAGCAAATCCAGCTGCTCCACCTAAACCCCAGGCCGGGCTTTGTGGGGAGCAGATGGGAGATAAGGCCGAGCTTTCTCCGCGGGGTCAGAGCGGTGAAATTACAGATTTTATTGAGAATTTATGGGATTTGTTGAGAATTTATGGGATTCATTGAGAATTTATGGGATCTGTTGAGAATTGCGGAGTTGTGAATTTATTCATCTGCCTTATCCACGGATGTCCGGCTTTGCAGGGGTACAATTAACACCCTGGGAGGATTTTTGGAATAAAAAAAAAGTCCGTCCACAGTAGAAAATTATAAAAATCACACCGTTCCCTGATAGGAAATTATGCCACCGCAGCTCCCGGGAATCCCTTTCACAGCACCGAGAGGGAAAACCCAATGCAAATGAAAGAACCCTTGATCAGGCCCCGAAATAACTGAAATGTGGTTAATTAGTAGCAGATCGAGCCCTTTTTTTTGGCCCTTGGAAGGGCAAAGTGAATCCTGCCCGGAGGGCGTAGCACGCTCTGGGAAGCTCCGCGAGGGAACAAACACAAACAGGGAGCAAAACAGTTTCATTACTCGCACAAGTTATGCAGGCAGCAAAGTTTGTTTTGCAACTAATTAAGACCTCATGCAAAGAGGGTGTCACATCCTCCAGGCGCTCCGGGGACGTGTATAAAAGCATTTGCTACGTAGAAGCCTCCCTAATCACTTTTCTTTCACTCTCCTCCTTGGGTGATCCGGGTAAGTCAACTTTGAATCAATTATTGAATTTTGAATCAATTATTATTATTATTGCTGTCGTTGCTATCTGAATATCAAATGACAGGGTGAGCTCGTGAAAGGACAAGGGGGTGTTTTTCCAGAAAGGGCCTTTCTATTGTCCTTCAGTTTGGAGTTAATTGGAGTTTTGCACTTCAGAGGGGAGAGCTCAGCTCGTGGAGAGCAGGGAGGGCGCAGAAAACTCCCTCCGAGCCCTAAAGAGTCTCAAAAATTCCACGGTGCCCTTTTCATATTCTAAAGACTCGGTGTCATTAAAGGAATGGTCATTAAAAATTTAATTTCTGCGACGTTCTCACCCTCAGCTGTCTTCCAGGAGGCTCCGGTGTCCTTTACATTGGAGAACTCGTCCTAAATATTTTCCCAGTCCTACAGAGAGCAGAACACAGATTTGACTTGCTCAAAATCCACCTTTCTGCTGGTTTGGGTTAAAAAGTATTTCTAGTGCTGAATTCCAGATGTAAAAGGAACAATCCAAGTGCTCCTTTTTCACCTCCTTCCAGGAGTTCTGGGATGAGCTTTTACAAATTGCTTTTGTGGAATCACTGGAAGATCCCAACCCTTGGACAAATCTTCTTTTCCCAAAGCTGAAACCACCCATTCCAGATCCAACTTTTCATCTGGAAAAACCCTCCGTGGTTGCTTTTTCCTCACCTTCAAGTCTGAGGAGATTGGACTTGAATCAATTGGGGAAAAAAACCCCTCAGAATTCCCCGAGGACTGGGAAAGTTAAAATGGGATTTTCAGGTGGAGACGTGAGAAACCCCCCCTGGATTTTTTCTCCCCCACAAATTTCTGGGGTGAAGTGGGGACTTCTTTAGGAAATCACTCCAAGCCCCCCCCCTCTTGCCAGCCTTTAATTTCTCCCCAGGAGCTCCACGGAGATAAAATGAGGAAAATGATCCCTTTCCCTCCGTGTTTTCCTTGCCCAATCCGTGTGGGCACAATCCAGGGCAAGCACGGCCTTCAATCTGTAATTAAACAATGCCCAGGAAAAAAAAAATCTGGCCTCGATATCAGGCTCAGTTTAAGGAGCTCTGGGATTTCAAACATCCAGCTGGTCCCTAATGAGCCCCATAAAAATGGGTGGGTCTCCAGCCTGGATCTCACTGTTCCACTTGGGAACGGGTGGGAGGAGGCTACGAGCTCCAGCCTCCACATTTGGGATTTAAATGAGGGTTAAAACCCCGAGTTTTAAAATCTGGGATGGTGTTGGGAGCTGTGGATTTCGGCAGGGTTTCCATTGGCAAAAGGAGTGGGAGGAACACAGGGGAAACCCTGGGAAGAGAAGCAATGGGATGAAAGCAAAAATAGGTAAAAATCACCTTTTTGGGGTTCAAATAGTGGTGGTCTGAAAAACATCATTATATTGAAAACCAGGAAGTTTAATCAAGAAGGAAAAGAACTCCTGGCTGGAAAACCAAACCGGACAAACCCAGCTCTCACCTGAGCTCGCTGCAATCCCCAAATCCATAAACCCTCGCTATTTAACACCAAAATACCCCACCAGGACTGCTTTTTGGGGGGGGTATTTTTGAGTTTTTCACCCTTTCCCTGCGGTTTCCCAGGTCCTTCTCTGCCCCATGTCTCCCTTCCACGAGCGCTGCCTCCCGCCGGGCCTGGCGTGCCCCGAGCCCTTCGCCGTGACCCGCAACGAGACGTGCGTGATCAAATACCCCGACACCGTGGTGGACATCGTGGAGCCCGACCTGCCGCCCTACTCCGTCATCTACCCCGGGCCCACGCTGACCACCTTCCCCCAGCACACCGTGGTGGGCTCCACGGGCCTGCTGGGCATCAGGAACCTGCTGGGCTCCCTTGGGTTCGGGGGTACGTGCGCTTTGGGGTCAGCTTTGGAGCCTGGGCTCTCGTTTTGGGGCGCGGGGAGTTTTAACCCTTTTCCTCCTCACTCACGGCAGCTGTTTTGTTGTGGAACTTGCAGGCCAACCTAAACCCTGCCTGGATATCTGTGGATAGACTGGGAAGGCCCAGCTGAGCAGTCAGACAGAGCCCGACTAGAGTTTTGTGGATAATGGATTGTAGAAGTGCCGAGCTCCCGAGGTTCCCATGGGGCCCATAAATCCATGGATTCCTGGCACTAGACCTGCCTGAGGACTAGAATTTCCAAACCTTGAGAAAAAAAACCCCCAAAACCTGAAATTTCTCTATTGACCTCATTCCAAATTTGGATGAACCAAAGCCCATAATTTTCCAACAAACCATATTTTAAAAAAACTTTTTTTTTTTTTTTTTTTTTGGTTTCCTAAAAGCTGTGTGTCAATAAATCCATTTTTATGCCAACCCCGGATGTTTTATTATCAATTTCTCTCAAAATAAAAAATTATAAAAATCCACCCAAACAGTACGACTGAAAATCTTGGGTTCCAAAATGGAATTTTTACCCAAATTCCTCTTCATTTGTCAATTTTGCTGAACCAGCATTTAAAAAGAAACAAATAAATCAGCTCTACTTGGCATTTCTGAAAATTAGGAATTCTTAGCTCCTTGCTGTGCTTTTTTCCTACTTAGTCCCACCATGTAACGCTCTCCAAGCTTCTTTTCCTGCCTTTATCTCATTTAATGCAAGCCAGGGGGAGGGGAAAAACCCCTCAAAATCAAAATATTTACAGCAATTGTAAGAGCAAATCTCTTTGCAAAATCCTCCTGCTGAAATCTATGAAAATCATGGGAGTGGGGATTTGTCTTGGAGCCTCCTGAAGTCCTGGAGTTCTTTGATTTTTTATCCTTTCCAGCAGAGTTTCACACCTGTAAATCGAGCTTCTCCTTCCCATTAAATGCTGTCATGCAGATGCACTTCTGGGTTTTGCTTTTTTAGGATGGTTTGGGGTTGGAATGGACCCCAAAAAATCATCCAGTCCCACCCCAAATCCACGGGCAGGGACATTCCCACTGCCCCAGGGACGGGGGATCCATGGAATCCCCTGGGCCAGGCCCTCCCAGGGAACAATTCCCACCCAAATACCACCCAAATTTCCCCATTTTCAGTCTGAACCCACTCCCCTGTCCCATCACTCCAGTTCTGATGGAAAACTTTCTCCTCTATGTTTAATTTTGAATTCTTGTGAGTCCCAGAAATGACTTTGGGACCTTTTCCTGAGGCTCCACACCCCCCACGTCAGCATTAACCAAACCCTCACCCAAAATCCATGAGATTTTACCTTTTCCAAGAGTTCACCTGGCCTGGATTTCGGTGGGAAATGACGCAGCCTCTGAGAGCCGAGCCAAAAGTGCCGATTTTGGTTTTTTTTTAAATTTATTGAAGCCCTGGGATGAATTTTGCAGCCGACTCATGAGGCTGCTCCCCAAAAGTAGGACAAAAATCCTGGGCCCAGCGTGTACAGGCAGGAGCTGGGCACTGTCACCCTCCCCAGGGCAAGTTGGGCAAGGACAATCTGCAACGTGTGAAAGAAATACATAGAAATATTATGTATTATGGCTGAGGACAACGTGGAGACGTGCAGCTTAAAATGAGAAAGAAATAAATACGAATATTTTATATTATGAGCAGGAACAACGTGGGGATGGGCAGCTTAAAATGAGAAATAAATAAGTATAAATATTATGTATTATGGGCAGCGGCAATGTGGGGATGGGAGCTTAAAATGTTAAATAAATTAATATAAATATTATATATTATGGGCGAGGACAATGTGGGGATGGGCAGCTTAAAATGAGAAATAAATAAGTATAAATATTATGTATTATGGGCAGCGGCAATGTGGGGATGGGAGCTTAAAATGTTAAATAAATTAATATAAATATTATATATTATGGGAGAGGACAATGTGGGGATGAGCAGCTTAAAATGTGAAATATAAAAATAAAAACATCATATATTATGGGCGAGGACAATGTGGCGACGGGCATCTTAAAATGCAAAATAAATAAATATAAATATTATATATTATGGGCAATGATAATGTGGGGATAGGCAGCTTAAAATGCGAAATCAATAAATACAAATATTATGTATTATATATAAATATATTGGCCAATATTTGGTAATAGCTGGAAGTAATTAAGATGAGAATTGACGAGCTCAGGTTCCCCCACTGGAATTTCCAGGGAATCACGTTCCAAACTCCCTCCCTCGCCCCTGCCTGGAGCTTTCTGTCCACCCCAATCCATTCGAGTTCTTGGAATCCGCCACCGAAATCTGCAAATCTGCTTTTTCCGCAGATCAGCCCCTGCACGATCCGTGCCGTAATTGCAGAGAACACCATTAATTACCCGCACGAGGTTAATTATCCCTGTGCAAAAGCCTTGCGACACCAAGGCCTCGGGTTTGGACACCCAGATGTTGGGCAACAGCTGCGCGTTAGAAATGCAGGGATGGGATTGGGAGCTGCATTTTCCAGGATCGTTCTGGGTTCCCTCGACTCCCCGGAATTCGGGAATTTGGCTCTGGGTTCTCTCTATTCCCCGGAATCCGGAATTCGGGAATTTGGCCCTGGGTT
This sequence comes from Petroica traversi, assembly GCA_025920805.1. Taxonomy (NCBI): domain Eukaryota; kingdom Metazoa; phylum Chordata; class Aves; order Passeriformes; family Petroicidae; genus Petroica; species Petroica traversi. Next base: position 290,502 of record JAHLSL010000179.1, read on the forward strand.
CCCTCGGCTCCCCGGAATTCGGGAATTTGGCTCTGGGTTC
>JAHLSL010000179.1:323778-345801 GCA_025920805.1 Petroica traversi
ATTTCCAGAGGGAATTGTTGGGAGTGATTTCCAGAGGGAATTGTTGGAAGTTATTATTTCGAGAGAGAATTGCTGGGAGTGATTATTTCCAGCAGGAATTGTTAGATGTGATTTCCAGAGGGAATTGTTGGGAGTGGTTTCCAGCAGGAATTTTTTGGAGTGATTTCCAGCGGGAATTGTTAGATGTGATTTCCAGCAGGAATTGTTTCTTCCCCAGAGGGGCACCGGTCACAGGTCAGACTGGAGGATCCTGGAATCCTTTTCCAATCTCTGGAATCCCGGAATTCCGGGTTTTCCTTTTTCTGCAGGAGTTCAGATCTGATAAACCAGGCTAAAAATGCAAGCCAACGTTTCCCTCCGCTGGTCAGGACGAGCAAATTCAGCGGCTGAAGGGATTCATTTCTTATTTAAAGTTGCTCTGGTTTAGGCATTAATTTGGTTTAAAAGGAGTTAAGGGCTGATGCAGCAGATAATAAACTTTCCTGTTGCAGAGTCTGAAAGAAATTGGAGTTGATTTGTATTTTCAGAACGTATTTTTTTTTCAAAATGTTCATACTTAAAGTTTGTATAGAATGTTAAAAATAAAAAATAAAAAAACCCCACCAAAAACTGCTGAAGTTTCCGGGAACGAACAGGTTTTAACCCATCCCATGAATCAGAGCCCTTCATTAAATGCCTCAATTTATTATTCCCTGGGAATTTGACTCCATCTTTCTCTAATTAAGGAGAGGTTCTATAAATTAGATTTCCACCCAATGACCGAGCCCTGGCTTGGGCTCTTCCCCGTGTTTTTTAGGCACAGGGGTGAATTCCCATTTCTCCAGCTGAATTTTGGAATATCAGGGTTTGGGGACGTCCAAATTTTGCGCAGATTTGGAGCAGGGAAGGGACTTTGGAAAATGTCCAGGACTTGCTGAATTTCCCAGGACAATTCCTGGCCTTTCAGTGCCCCGCGGCTCTTTGGGAGGTGCTTTGGTCACTCAGAAATGATCTGACCAATGTAAACAGCAACAAAATTAAATTTATTTGCCCGCGTCATGGCTTCAATTAAAATAATTGGTTTCTTCTCCATCATAACTAAGAACATTAATCTGTTCTTAGTTAAACCTGACGACACCAAAAATAAAACCACAATTATTTTTTTTTCTTAAAAACCTTTTTGGCTCCTTTTCAGCTTTAGTGTTGAAATCCAGATCTCAGGATGGAGAAAGGAACTTATGGGAGTTCAAATCATAAAATTATTTTGCAACAAACCTTATTAATGCTGATTTTCAGCCTTCCCAGCACAAACCAAGAGGGTTTTCTTTTTCAAATTCAGCAAAATACCTCCCTGCATGACCCTCCCCCGCAGCGAGCCAAGCCTCATTTGCATATTAAATGAGGATAATGACAGACACTGGGGAAGTGCTGAGCCTCACCAGAATTTATGGTATCAAAACTGTCATTAGAGCTTCCTTGGGCGGTGTTTGGATTATTGAAACCCTCCCGGGTCGTTGCTCGGAGGTTCCTCTGTATCACAGCCCGAGCGGGGAGGGAGCCCCGGGGCCAAGGGAGGCTTTTTCTTTATTTAAATGAATTCCCTGGAGCAGAGGGAGGGAGACGCAGCTCTGGAAAATGCCAGGGCAGCAAATCAGGGGGCGATTCCAGGAAAATCCCATCCAGCCCTTGGTGTCCCCCAGCCCACCCAAGGCAGGGGCTGAGCAGGAAAAGAATTTCATCATTTTAACTCCCGCGAATTCTCCTGAGCCTTCCGAGACCTAGATTTCATCACTGAAGCTGAGGAGGACCCTGAAAGGGTTTTTGAGATCTCCTGATCCCACCCTGCCATGGCAGGGACACCTTGGTACTTCCAGAGATGGGAAATCCATGGAATTCCCTGGGCCGGGCCCTCCCAGGGAACAATTCCTGCCCAAAATCCCACCCCAATTCCCCCTCTGTCCCCCTGACCCCATTCCCTGTGTCCTGTCCCTGGAGCTCCTGAATAAAATTCCCTCTCCAGCTTCCCCGGAGCCCCTGCGGGTCCTGGGAGGGCTCTGGGGTCTCCACAGGCCCAACATTCCCAACATTCCCAGCCTGGATCCGTAAGGAAGCTTCTCCAAGTCCTTTATCAACTCCATGGCCTTTTCTGGACCTGCTCCAACAATTCCAGGTCCCGTTTCTGTTGGAGACCCCAGGCCTGGACTCAGCATTCCCGGTGGGATCTCAGCAGAGCAGAGCAGAGGGGAGAATCCCCTTCCTCACCCCCCCTGCCCATGGGTGCAGCCAGGAGTGGATTTGGGGCTGAGCTCATGCCCATGAATCCCAAATATCAACCCTATAAATATCAGACACGTGGATGATCCCACGAGACGCTGACGCAAACGAGATTTTCCAATCATTCCATCGGGGGGGGAAAAAAAAACAAAAAACAAACCAAAAACCCCAAACCCAACACCATAAAAATTAACCCCATTTCTCAGATGCTGCTTTAATTGATCCCATGCCTCGGCCTGCACCTCTCGCAGGACAAATTACAGGAGAGGAACCCGAAGGAATCGATGGAACGCCTGTCATTAATTGGGACGGAAATCCTGGAGCGATCCTGGCCCGCTCCCCGGGTGTTTTACGTCACCCCAAAAGGCACAGTGTCCACCTCCCTCGTGGGGCCACGAGGCAAAGGACCAATCCATGGGCTCTCAGCCGGCCGGGAATTGTGGCCGGAGCTGTTCTGTGCAGCCTCCAGCCCCGTTCCCAGCTGTCCTCCGGCTGCTTTCCCAGAAATCCCTATGTCCTCGAAAGTCTGGAGATGAAAGGCTCTCCTGGGCTGTAATCACACGGTGCCCAACCCCAGGAATTCCAAAACCGTCCTAAATGCGGAGGGAAACAATTATAGCAATTGGGCTGCTGATGCAGTTCCCCGATTCGCCCCGTGACCCAGGGAGCTCACGGGAGCTGCTCCGACCTCCACAGGGGGAATATAAAAATGCTGCCAGCCCCAGCGCTCCTCACACGGCTCCTCTTGCTTTGCTCTTCCCACCCCGCTTGGTAAGTCCAGACCACCCTGAATTTGGGGGAAATCCTTTGCTCGCAGCTGGTTTCTCCTGGATGCTTTTAATCTGGGGAGCATCAAGGCCTGGACTTTCCCCCTAAAAGTTGAGTTAGGAGTTCTGGGTTTCTTTTTGTTGTTCCCGTGGTGACACCTGGGATTTTCAGGCCTGGGCGGTTGTGCAAGGAGGAAATGGCTTTTTGTGGCTGGTTTTGCAATGGAGGGAATATGGAAAAGTCCCAGGAATTGTTTTTGTCCCTCTGGAGTCCCCGGGGCAGCTCAGAGCTGCAGGATTTAAACCTCTGCTGCCCAGCAGAGTGTCCTTGCTAGGCCTGGCTCTAACAAAGCGAAAGGAATGGTTTATGAGCCAGGATTAAAAGCAGACAGGGAGGCTGGAGACTTAATGAGCTCCTGGAGTGGTGCGAGAGCACTTCTGAGAACTGCAGAAAACGCTGTGAGGGATTCCAGTCAGACACTGGGACTCCTTCTCACCCCACGCTGAGCTGGGCTCACCTCAGCTGCCCGTGCTGCGAGCCTGGACATCAAACACCCACAGAGTCCTCCAGGAAAAGGGGTTTTGGTTTTGTTTTTTTTTCCTGGAAAGGGTTTTCAGGACTGGAAAGGGAGGTTTGGAGTCCCCATTCCTGGAGGTGTCCAAGGAAGGACTGGATGTGGCACTCAGAGCTCTGGGTTGGTGACAAGGTGGGGGCTGGGTGCAGGTTGGACTTGATCTTGGACTTTTCCAGTCTCAATAATCCTGGGGTTCTGGAATTCTGAGATTTTGGGATTCTAGAATTCTAAAATTCTGGGATTTTGGGTTTCTGCAATTCTGGGATTCTGAGAATCTGAGATCCTGGCATTCCGCAATTCTGGTTTTCTGGGATTTTGAGATTCTGGGATTCTGGGAATTTTTGACATAGAAATCACACCCAAACCTGGGGGATTCACTCAACATTCCCACCCAATCCACCTCGCTCAAATTCTGGGATTCTGGAATTCCGCGAGGAGAAAATCCCACCTCACTCACACACCCACCACCACCGTGCCCCTACAAACAGAGCTTTCCTCACCCACTTTTTTATTTCCCAGGTTCTCCTGCATCCTCGCCCCCCTTCCCAAGATGTCCTGCTGCTACTCCCCGTGCTGCTACACCCTGTGCTGCTCCCCCTGCTACCGCACCTGCAGCCGCAGCTTCCTCTGCTGCAGCCCCAGCGTGTCCCGCACGCTGAGCTGCTACCGCCGCTCCTTGCGCAGCTGCTGCACCTCCAGGAGCTGCACCACGCGCCTCTGCTACCCCTCGTGCTGCTCCTACAGCTGCTGCTACCCCTGCTGCTACCCCTGCTGCTGATCCCACGGAAAATCCCCCACGGACGGACCCACATGGAAAACAAACACCTGAACCCGCGGCTGAAGTTCGCCCAAGTGCTGAGCCCCCCACCGCGGTGAAGTTGCTCCAAATGGGGATTTTGCCCCAAAAACCTCTGGGAATTTCTGGGTTTGTTGTTCTTTCTGTCTCCTTCTTCCTGCCTTTCTCAGCGCTCCGGATATTCCGCGTTCGAAGCCTCGCGCGGCCCCTTCAGCAAGGACGATCTGCAATTCATGCGGAGCGGAGTTGCTGCAATGGGGCTGCAGGGACCTCTGTGAAATGAGATTTGGTGTCATCTGCATTTCCAAGGAGCGCTCCCAGCTCGCTGCTGCAGCCCTGGGTGAGGGAGCGCTCCGGCTGTCTCGCCTTTGATCTGGATTTACGAGGGCCTGAAGGACGAACAGCACGGCTTCAACTAAAGGGAACGTTCTGGAGCGCCGTGACTCATCTCCCGGGGCTGCTCCCAGCATCCCAAAACTATAATCTCTCTGTATCTGTGCCAGCTCTTTTTCTTATTCTATTAAACACTTTCTGCATTTGAAAAAAAACAAAACAAAACAAAAATACCTCTGAGATTCCGGTTGTTTTCTCGCCTCTGCCCTTGGTTTGTGGGGATGTTCTGGGAGTTGTGGAATTCTGAAGGGATTTTTTGCCCTCGAATCCATGTCCAGTTCTGGGACCCTCGTGGTGAGGGGAACATTGAGGGGTTGGAGAATTTCCAGGGATGGGAACGGGGCTGGAGCAGCAGGAGAAGGGAATGGAGAACCCTGAGGGAGCTGGGGGGGCTCAGGCTGGAGAAAAGGGGGATCCAGGGGGGATTTGGGGCTGTTCCAGGGGGGATTTGGGATCTGATCCCAGGGAACGGGGCCAGGACAGGAGGGAACGGCCTGGAGCTGGGCCAGGGGAGGCTCAGGGTGGGAAATTTGGGGAAATTCCTCCTGGAAAGGGCAGCCAGGCCTTGGAAGGGTCTTTCCAGGGAGAAGGAGCACATTTCAAATGATTTTTTGTTTTTAGGACTACTTGCCTCTTTGCCCCCCCCCCGGGTGTGTTTGCGTCGTCTGGCAGTGAATCCCTGGATTTAGTGCGTTGTTGTAACTGCACCTGAAAAAACAGATTTTATTCAGCTCAAATGGATTTTCTTCTGTTCTGTGTGGAAGATCAAGGGGGCGGTTTGAGTTTTCCAGGCCACCATCCACACAAGCAAAGCCACCACTTCCTCCTTGACACTTTTCCCATTGATTTCAGTACAGGTTTTTATGCTTTTTCTTATGTTTTACTGTCTGGGCATGAAATGTGTCTGTTAAACTGGAGACTGACAGAAAATTGAGACTCTGGAACAAGAACATTTGAATTCAGTTTCCAGGATCTGGACAATCTTTTTAGCTGAACATTTTCCTGTATTCTCTACAGAGATCCAGGAATAAATGTTTTCTCTTGTGGAACATCATTATAAAGATTATCCCAGCCCTGTTGTGATGAAGTTTTAGCTCTACCCCAGCCCAAACCAGAACATTTAACCTTGAATCTGTGACAGCTTCGTTTTGTCATGAGGCCCAGAACTGGGCACAGGCCCGAGGTCCAACCTCTGCAGGGTCACCTTTGACATCTCCAGTCCTTAAGTTCATGGTTTTGACACCCAACCCCTTTGTTGTGCAGGATTTCACATTTGTGTGACCTCCACCTAATTCCCGGCATTAATTTGAATTTAAAATGAGCGTGATAAAGAGCAAACAGGATGCCGAGGCTTCCTCAGAACTTTGGACACTGAAGATTTCGAGCTGTTTGAGAAACCTAGGTGACAAACGAACCCAGAAATGCCGAACTGATGCAGAAAAGACCTTTAATAGGCTCAAAAGGCAGATAATCAACTTAAAGGGATACAGAACAGAAAGACCACACACCCAAAGTCACACAACACCCACACCATCCAGTCAGAAGGGAACATTTCATACAACACCACCAAAAACCGGCTTGGAGAACCGAGGAGAAGATCTGGGCCGAGAGGAGCGTGAGGATGAAGGTGGCCAGCCCTTCAGCAGCAGCACAGCTCTGTCACAGCACCCCGGGTCTGCTCCTCACCCCCAGAGCCTTGCACGCCAGGGGTCTCCATCCATGCATGCCTGCCAAACCCCACGCTGGGTTTGGGGGCGTCTTTAGCAGCTGTAGCAGCCCCCGTAGCCGAACCTTTGGCCGTAGCGGGAGCCGAAGGGGTACCCATAGCGGCCCGAGTAGAACCCGGGGTATCCGAAGCAGTCCCCGGAGCCGTAGAAGCCCCTGTAGCCCCCAGAGAGCCCCCCGTAGCCGTAGCAGTCCCCGGAGCTGTAGAGGCCCCGGTAGCCGTACGAGCCGCCGTAGCCGTAGCGGTCGCCGAAGCCGTACAGGCCGCGGTAGCCGTAGAGGCCCCCGTAGCCCCGGTAGCCACACGGGCTCCCGCAGTCGTAGCCCCGGTAGCCGTAGAGGCTCCCGTAGCTGCAGGGGGAGTAGCAGTCGTCCTCGCACTGGCCCTGGAGGAAAGTCATCTTCGGGAGGCGGCGGGAGACGCTGCAGCGGGGAGGAAAGGGAGAGTGGTGAATCCTCCGAGGAGAGGAGGCAACCTCGGAGCCCCAAATCTCCTTCAGAGGTGCCGCCGAGGCAAAATGATGACCTCAGGCGTTTGTATAATCTGCTCATTTTCCAGCTGACTTTGAAGTATTTTATACTCCGTGTTTGTGCAGATTTAATGTATTCGTATTAAAGCTGTTTCTGTGTTCCTGGCTTTGGTGGAAGCCCTGACTGTGAGTTCAGCGGCTGCAGATCAAAACCCTGCTGCTGCTGCTGCTGCTGCTCCAGGGCTTTTTTTCTGAGAGAGCTTGGTTAGGAATTAGCAACTCTAATTTTCTTTTAGGGTATCAGCTTTTCAAAGAGCTCTGCATCCCTGACTCCATCAGGAAAGTCTTCCCAAAATTATCCTGTGATAACACCCTTCAGGTTTTGGGTCCATCGCTCCAAGCCCCATTTCAGTGGTTCCCACCCACTTTAATTTGCACCTGGAAATGCTGAGAGCCCAAGGAGGAAACCACCGAGCATGGACACCCAGGAGAAAACCTGTGCAGCCAAACAGACCCCAAATCCCACTGAAAAGAGGAGATTTAAGGAAAAACCCACCAAGAGTCATGGTGGGGACACCCTTTCCTGCCTCTGCTGTCCCAAAAATCCCTTATCAGGGAATCCAGGCACCAACAGGACCAGGAAGGTTCCACCTGCAGCTTTAGAACCTGAACCCAGCGAGCCTGGGTAGAAGGAACAGAGAAACCTGGCAGTTTCAGAGGAGCCACGATCCAAACAGAATTCCCGAAAGGAAAATTCCCAGTCCAGGGGAAAGAGAGGAGGAGAAGCTTACCGAGTTCACTGGGAGGAAAAGACAGAGAGCTGATGAGGAGCCCTGAGCTCCAAGCCCTTTTTATACTCCAGCTTTGCCCTCCTGGCTTATCTCAGACGCCCTGTGCATTCAAAAGGTTTGGAGCCCCATTGGTCAGAAAACAAATTTGCCTGAACACGTCACATCTTCAATTATCATAATTTTCCTCATTGTTTGGGATTATTAGTGTGTTCCCGTATGTCCCATATATTACAGGTTTCTTTCATCTTAACGTTTTCTGGGCCAGCAACATTCCTGATACCATTTTATTGCCTCTGTTGTCAAATCCGAAATTTATTCCGGTGTAATGGAAATGCCATTTCTAAATTCTCAAGGTCATTTGGGACAGAGAGAAATTTTCACTAAATAAAAGGAGAATCTCCCATGAGTTTTGAGATATTTGTGTTCAGTACAAAGATGAACCACTGGGTTTTATTTAAAGGAAATGGAAATGTAAAATGAGATTTTACATTAAACTTCATGAACTTCAGGAAAAAGGGGCAGAACTATGAATAAATCTTCATTCCAAAGTGCCGCTGAATCAAAGTCATGCTGCTGCCGGAGCAGGAAGAATGTTTTTAACAAAAATCTGACTTCCTTTTGTGCAGTGTCATTCACTGGAGGATTCGACCCGAGCTCAGCCGAGCAAAGTGGAGAATTCAAGTCCCAACTTGATCTGGAAATAAAGAAATTATCAAGATTAGCACTAAATGAGCATTAAATGAACACTAAAAGAGCACTGTTGGCATTTTTTTTCCACAAAGAATCACCACATGTAGAAGTTACGATAGTGAGAAACACTGGAGTTTAGGGTAGAACTCCTTGGGTGACCTTCACCTAATTTCTGGCATTAATTTGAATATAAAATAAGCGTAATAATGAGCAAACAGGATGTTGAGGCTTCCTCCGAATTTTGAATACCAAAGCACTTCATAAGCACTCATTAATGTTTTCAATTTGCAAAGTGTTGCAGGATTTAGATATTAATAGTTTGCCACCTAAAGACACCTCCAGATTTAATAACACAGTTACTCAAGGTCTTTGGCTCCTGAGCCCCATTAAGGGGATGCTGTTCCATGAAAGTCAAAAAGTATCCCGAAAAAAACACTTAAAATAGGAAGGAATATTCAGATATGGGAGATTTGAAGCTGTTGGAGAAACTCAGACGACAAATAAATAAACCGAGAAATGCTGAATTGATGAAGAAAGGATTTTTAATAGCTGTGAAAGGCAGATTTAATTTTAAAGGGATACGGAATGGAAAGACCACATTCCCAAAGCCACAGGACACTCACACCGTCCAGTCAGAGGGAACATTTGGTACAGCACCGCCAAAAACATTTCCAACCCACGAGGCGGTCAGAAAACGCCTCTGGATTATTTTTTTGAGAACCTGGGACAAAAATCCAGTGGGAGATCCTCACCAAGGTCACCGAGAAAGTTGGGAAGGCCACAGTGATGAGGAGCAGAGGCTCCTGAACCCTCGGCACGCCAAAGCCAAACGGCGTCGCTTTGTCTCGCGCCGGCGGCACCACAGGCGCCACCGCCGCGCCAATCGGCCTCCTACGAGGCCGCCGCCAGTCCCTAAAGGTCTGAATGTTTCCCTAGATAAATAAATAACTCCCCAAATATCTGGCCACAAGGTATTCCGGTCAATTTTCCCAAAAATGCGTCCCTGTTTAGGGATTAAAGAAATTCTCAAGGGTTTGCGTCGGCGCCGCAACGCCAGACGTGGAAAGTATGAAAATGGTTGGCTGACGTGTGTCGGAGGAATAAAGAGTTGGATTACATGCTTTGGGATGGTTCTGGAACTCGGGAACGTATAAAAAGCGGACCCTGCCACCGAAAAGTCACTCACTTCTCTCGACTTCTCCTTGCTTTCGAGCAGGTAAGTCCACACCCACTCCGCTCTCATGAGTGTGGGCTTTTTCCAAGTATTTATTTATAAATGTATAGAAATATGAATGTGAATATTAATATGAATACGGATATGAATATATATTAAGGATTTGCTTGTTTATTTATTTATTTAAGAGGTACTGCTATGTCTGTATCTATGTAACATTAACCTGTGTCTGTGTATAGGTACTGACATTCTGTAAGAAATTTCTTGTCATTTCAGAGCCAAGGCCAAACGCAAAATTCCCTGCAGTCTCGAGGAATTCCTCTGAGCTCTTTGCTCTTCTTTCCTCCACGCAGACCTCTTTGCTCTTCTTTGCTTTTTTAATATTGGGCTTTAAAACGCTGTAAACTGGAAATTTGCCACCACGATTTCGTAGTCAAAAGTAATTTTTAGTTCTGGGTTATATTTATTACATTTTTATCCTATTTATTACATTTCTCTGATTTCTGGGGTGGGAAAGCTCGGCTCTCAACTGGCAAAACCCTCCTTGGCTGTGTTTAGTCAGCAGCTCCCGAAAGTCGACGGGGGAAAAGAGTTGTTTGGGAGTGAGGAGATTAGAGAAATAAACGAGTTAATTAAGAGGCTGAAACTGATGCGCAGGAGGAACCGAGTCGGAGTCTTTGCTCTGCCCTTGCCAGCCCGTAAATTTTGTTTCTGGGTGTGTGTTCCAGGCTCTGCAAATCAACAAACCATGACTTCCTTCAAGGAGTGCTGTGACAGCGGCTGCTGCCCCTAGGCCGGCAATGACAACTTCGGCAGCTTCGGGAGCATGAGGGGCGGACGCTCCTTCGGCTTCTACCGGGACCAGTGCCAGGATGTCCCCTCTTCTGGCTTCAAGAGCATCGGGAACTTCCCCATCTCCTCCGGGAGCATTCGCGGCTCCGTCAGCGTCAACCTCAACGGGGACTTGGTTGGGAGGTTCACCGGGAAGATTGATGGGCTCTCTGGGCTCCTGGGGTGTATGGGGAACCTGGGGAACATCGGGTTAAGCCTCCCCTTCTCTGTCCAGTTTGGGAACAGAACCATCTGAGCTGTTCCCAGCGCCCAGGGGATGAAATGCCAGATCTGGATCCATGGTTTCGGTTTAGGTTCTGAGAAATGCCAATGTTCACACATCTGACCCTGGGGGATGTGTGGGTGCCGGGCTGCGTAGGATACTCCATGTATAACCCTCTGTAGAATCTCCTGTCTCTGTTGCTGTCACTCTGAAAGGGCTGAGGCACCTTCAGAGTGCCTTTGTGGAGTAGAAATAGGCTTTTTAGGTGAGGAAAGCGCTTTTAAATCTCATTTGTGTTGGCACAGCAGTGGGAATTTCAGCAACAAAATCCCCTTTGCTTGACTCTGAAGTTCACCGAAGGGGACTTTTAGCAGAGAGCTCCTGTTCTGTGTCCCTGCTGCCCCTCACCTGGCAGTGAACACCACAAAGAAACCCCTTTGGGCCTCCAAACTCCACCAGTCCCACCAGGAAAAGCATCCCCCACCATCGGGCGCGCTCCGCTTGCCAAAGCCCCCTTTGTATCTCTGTGAACGTCTTCCTTGTCCTCGCTGCTTCTCATTTTCATTAAAATTACTCTGTTTAGTGGCACCAAATGTCTGATGTGTTTCTGTCTGGGCCCTGCCGGCGCTTTGGGGGGACCCCCAGCCACCCCGAGGAGCCCTCAATGAGAGGCCAGTCCAGACTCCCGGTGTCGGGGACTGCCACCACGCCTCCCCCTCAGAGCCTCCTGCCTTGACTCACTTCCCCCAGCAGAAGGAAGAGCCTTAACTCACCCTCGACCTTGGGTTTCCCCCAAATATTTCACCACCGGTCGATTGGTGGCAGCCCCCAAAGAGGCTCCTGGAGCAGAGCTGGGGGTTGTGCTTGGGAAATAAAGCACAAAAACGAGAGATTTTGGGGCACTCTCGTGGTGGTCCCGGGCAGGAGGTCGGGGGTTAAAGACACCTGAGAGGAAAGACCGAAGGCAGTCAAGCCATGACCATCTGCTGGAGGGCTCAGCTCCTCTGCAGATGGAGCAGCCGGTTCTTCAGGGAGCTCCTGCCAGCCCCTGGAGCCTGAGGAGCCCTGAATTCAGATTTAGAACACCAAAGATGGCTTAGATTTAGAATACCAAAGATGATTTAGATTTAGAATATCAAAGAATATTTTTGTTTAGAACATTAGGGATTATTTAGGTTTAGAACACTGAAGATTATTCAGATTTGGAATATAAAAGATGATTTGAGTTTACAATATTAAAGATGATTCAGGTTTCGAATACCAAAGATTATTTAGATTTAGACTCCAGAAGATGATTTAGGTTTAGAGTATTAAAGATGATTTAGGTTTAGAGCATTAAAGATGATTTAGGTTTAGAGTATTAAAGATGATTTAGGTTTAGAATATTAAAAATTATTCAGGTTTAGAATACTGAAGACGGTGATGATGACGATGTGGCACAGAATGAGGTGGCCCAACAAGCAGAGCCCAGAGCTCTGGGTCCCCCGCAAGCCCAGTCCCACATCAAAGATATCAGCAGGAGTCCCAAATGTTGCAGAAGTGACTCTGAGGGGTCCCCTCTGGGCTGATCTCCCGGAGACAGCCATGGCCACCCCTCCTCTTGCCACGGTGGTCTCCTGCAGGAGCATTTCTGCATTTCCCAGCTCTCAGAGGAAAAGCTCAGGAGAAAAATTAAGGGAGGAGGCTGGAGAAGCCTTTCCATGGGCAGAAAACTGGGACGAGCTGCAGAAATGCCAATCCTCCAGCCCAACGTCCATTTCTTTCCTTCGTGTCATCGATTGCCCTGAAACCCCTTGACCTGGAACCAGCTCCAAGGAGCGTCCACAGCTCCGTTTCCTCCTCTGGGAAGGGGCATCCCCAGCCAGGAGCGAGATCTGATTCCTCAGCGCCCCATTTTGAGCAGGGGAGGTCAAGGAGGAGCTTCCAGGAGCCCCAGAAAATCAGGGCAGCGCTTTGAACGTGGCAAAGCCTTCAGGAGAGCTTTCACAATTTCACAGCCCTTCTGCTGTCAGCAGCAAAATGGGCTGGGCTCCCTGGGGAAAACATGAAGAAATTGGTGGAGTCTCCCAACGCTGTAAGCTCAGCTTATCTCCCTGGGACGCCTCTGGCACTGAAAGGCTTCTCCTGCCTGCACCGAGAGGGTGGGAAGGCTTGGACGGCCCTGCACAGGAGGGAACATGGAATCAAACCGAGGAACACAAAGATTTGGGTGAAATTCTGAGTGTTTCGGTCCTGCTTCACCTCCATCCCTGGCCAAGTTCTCCAGCTCAGCACTGTTTGTGATTCCTCCCCTTCCGACTCCCCCTGGGATCATTCCCGAGGGGACAGGAGCCACAGGTGGTGATTTCCTGCCCATCCCAGCCCTGTCACCCGCTGTCACCTCCCGCCCCACGCTGACCTGGAGCCACCCGGCTCCCCTCTCACGTCCCCTCCCAGCTCTGAGGGTGTCCCGATGCCTCCCTCTGCTCCAGGGATCCAGGGTGCTTCCCGATTCTCCTCCTGTGCTGCAGGTCAGCCTTCTGGGAGCACTGGGGTGCAGAATTCCTCACCTCAGATGCTCCTGTGGCGGGAGTCACCAAACAGGGACGGGACGTTTCCTCACCTGTTCATTCCAGCACGTCAGGAGAGCTCAGGGAGTGCCAGATCATCAAGGAATTGTAGCCTCTCTCCCAGGGCCTCCCAAGCATCGCTCAGCACCCCCAGACCTCATTTTCCGAGGGTCTGTCCCAATATCTCAGGAATATTCGAGTTTTTCCTCCCCCTGTTCCAGGGTGAAGAGCATTTCCCCTGTTTCATGTCACAGAACCATGGAGTGGTTGGAAGAGGCCTCAGAGACCATCCCATTCCAACCACCACCACCTCCCACCATCCCAGGTGGCTCCAGCCTGGCCTGGGACGCTTCCAGGGATGGGGAATCCATGGAATATCCAGGGCCTCACATGGAAGAATCCCTTCCCGATACCCAACCCAAATTTCCCCTCTGTCAGCCTGAACCTGTTCCCCCTTTTCCTGTCCCTCCAGTTCCTGACCATCAGCTCCTTGCAGGCCCCATCCAGATTCCAAACCCAGAATTCCTTCGTGTCCTGAGGCTCAGGAAAAGTCAGACCACGAGAGGAACTTGTGGCCCAGCCACGATTTTATCATAACAGGTGACAGGGGGGTAATTGAGCCAAGAGAAAACCAACCCCTGCAATTCCACTGCGACTCCTGCCTGGATGAATTCACTGGGGAATTATTTAATTTAAATTTAAATGTTCCCTTGGGAACCAACCACGGGCTGGTGCCTCAGGAGCTGCCTTCAGCAGAAAGATTCCCTGCCAGGCTGAGAATCCTCCCTCGTCCCAAACGAGAAGTTGGGCATTTTATTATTGCCCAAACTGTGCTGAATTTTCAGATTATTTGTTAAAGAGGGCAGCCTTTTAGGAGAAGGGAAAGTGGGGCAAGATGCAAGAAAAAAAATGGCCGTGTTGGGAACAACAAGATTTCAAAATTCACCGTATTTAGATGGATGTTATGAACCCATAATTATTACTAAATCAGGTAATTAGGCTCAATAATGAAACTAAGGGACATCAGCAAAGACTTTTCTCTTAAAAAGGCATTAAATCTTCTTAGTGAGATACTCGATGTCTTCAGTCCTCTGAAAGGACATTTCACGAGGGGCTTTTTGTATCAAAATGAATAAAATTGTGTAAAAACAGTTCTCTCATAACCCACTGGCAGAATTTCATAATTTCGCTGGATTTTCTGGTTTGTGGCAAATCTCAGATCTCAGCTTAAGCTGTGAAAGATCATCTTGAGAGGCCTCAATAAACTGCAGTTCATTCCCAAACACTCGCTGAGCCAAACAATAAAGGCCCCTGGCTTTTGAGGTTTGGGGGAGTTCTCTTTTGTAGGGATTATGTGGTTGGGGAGAATCTGGTTTAATCACCTGCACGGAAGCTCACCAGCATTAATTACACGTTATTACAGCTCCTGGGCCACTTTGTTTTCCTTCCACATCGGGGTAATAATTCCCCAAATTACCCCCGAATAATCCCACATTCCCACCTCACCCTGCTGCTGTTCCTAACATGCTACATAACATTTCAAACCCGGCCAGGAGAGCTTGGGAAAGGTTTTTAAAGTATTTATTCCTGAAAAAATCTGCAATTCTGTGAGGGAACATCGCCAGGTTATGCTGAGAGATGTTGAGGGGTTGGAGAATTTCCAGGGATGGGAACGGGGCTGGAGCAGCAGGAGGAGGGAATGGAGAACCCTGAGGGAGCTGGGGGGGGCTCAGGCTGGAGAAAAGGGGGATCCAGGGGGGATTTGGGATCTGATCACAGGGAACGGGGCCAGGACAGAAGGGAACGGCCTGGAGCTGGGCCAGGGGAGGCTCAGGGTGGGAAATTTGGGGAAATTCCTCCTGGAAAGGGCAGCCAGGCCTTGGAAGGGTCTCATGGAGGCTTGGCGTGGCCATCCCTGGAGGTGTCCGAGGAATCCCTGGACATTTTTCTGGGTGTCCGTGTGGGGATCGGGCACAGGCTGAGCTCAGTCCTGGAGGGTTTTCCAACCTGAGCTCTGCTCCTGTCCCTGCCAGGATGGGGAGGCTGAGCCTGAGGGCACCGGGAACAGGGGCCAGAAAAGCCAAAAGGGAGCAAAAATCTCCCCAGAGCCCGGACCTGCAGGGAGGGAAGGGAAGAAGGGAGGAAGGGACAGCTGTGGCCCTGCACAGGAGATGCACCCACTGCTCTCGGCCAGACCCCTCTGGAATTTCGTTTTCCTGGTGACAGGAGCAGGTTGGAGCAGCAGAACAAGGCCAGAGAACACACACAGACAGCCACACACACCAATAACCTGCTGCAACGTCTGGTTTAATGAGGAAGCAGAGGTGAGACACAGCACAGGTCACAAATTGCCCACGAGCCGTGGTTTGATCCGGGGTGACTCAGGGAATGTCTGGGGCTGCTTCTCCTGCGGTGATACCCGGCCCTGCTGACACAGCAGAGCAGGGGCTGGGACACTCCAGAACCCTTTTTATCCATCAGTAACCACAGAAAGAGCTCAAAAATGGATCTGGAGTGGATCTCGAATCCGATCCTTGACATTGTCACAGTCACAGAAGCACGGAATGGTTTGGGCGGGGTTTTGAAGATGATCCAGATCCACCCCTGCCATGGGCAGGGAACTCCCCACCATCCCAGGCTGCTCCAAGTCCATCCTCGAACCCTTCCAGGGATGGGGCAGCCACAGCTTCTCTGGGCACCCCGTGCCAGAGCCTCACAGGAAAGGATTCCCTCCTAATTTTTCCCTAAAATCTAATCTAAACCTACAGACAGTGGGAACCCACAAAGACCCCTCCAAGCCCCCAAGGAATCAGGAACAGCCCACAGCTTGGAGAAGAGAGAGCTCAGAAAGATAGGAAAGCTTTAGAGAAAGTCAGGAAGGGTAGGAGAAGGATGGAAAGGGATTTCTGAGGAGTTCAGACACCCGTGGATGTTTTTAAGGCCGCCCCAAGAGCTCAGCTCTCCCGAAGGCCGTGCCCCGGAGCTCAGCCGTGGGTCCTTGTCCTGCCGGTCACTCTCTCCCAGCGGTCACTCCCTGGCTTTAGCAGCAGGGCCTGCAGCTCCCTACGGGGTAGCCCCGGCCCCACCGGGCCCCGCCGTAAACTTGGGAAGCTCCAGGGGTTCTGGCGGTGCCAAAACCACCTCCAACTCCGGCTCCAGCGCTGCCTCCAACGCCGGCTCCGACTTCGGGGACTCCTGCAGAGCCCACGACGCTCTGCTGGGGGAAGGTGCTGAGGATGGGCCCGGGGAAGGTGACCACCACGGGAGGAGGGTAAATGACCACCTTGGAGTCGGGGCACTGCCGGACACAGGGCTCGTTGCAGGAGTCGGCCACGGGCTGGGGCACGGCCACGCCGCAGGGAGAGGCGCTGCCGTCGGTGCAGGGGCTCAGGGAGCAGACCATGGTTTGGGGATGGGGATCTGCGGGGCAGGGGAAGAGCAGGAAAATAAAATTCACATCAGTTTCATTATCAAATGTGATAATAAAAGGTTACGAAGAGGCTCGAGGGACAGGGAGAGTTCTGGTAGCTCAGCACCTGAAATACGGCCCTAAAGCGTGTGCTGGACACAAACGGGAAGAGTTTTCATGGATATTACTTAGATCTCACCCAAATCTGCATTTCCCAGGGGCTGAACAGTCACAAATGGGTACATTTACACAATCCCAGAGTCGCTGAGGTTGGAAAAGCCCTCCAAGATCACCGAGTCCAACCCGTGGCCAATCCCCACCTCCTCAACACAACCAGAGCACCGAGTGGCACATCAAATGGTTTCCACCAGGAGAGCACCAGATTGATCCCAAAACCACACTGGGAAGGCTTGGTTAGAGGAGGAATTCAGGAGTTCAGGAATTGAGTTCAGGGATTCACTTACCTACAGCACAAGAGACGTGAGACAAGAGGAATGATGGTGCGAGATGCGAGGTCGGGCACTTTTATACCCGTGCCCAGAGTGCCCAGCACATGAATCAGCCACGTGCAGAACTTCCTAATCAATTACTAACCACGATTCTTTCCAGATCCAGCATTGTTAACGGATGTCAATTGTTTTAGATAAATCACTCTGGCTAATTACTGGTCTGTCCCGCATGACCTGTCCTTTACTGCCTTCCCCACTCTGCAATTTCAGCTTTATAGGGAGGGGGTTCTTTGTCTCTGCATCTCAAAGGTAAAGTATTTATGAGGTTCATTCTTGATGTCCTCCATGACTGGACTCATTCCTTGGCAGGGAGGAACCAGACATTTCTCTGGATAAAAATATCCTCGACCCACCCAGGAAGAGCTGAAAAAATGAGGGATAAACTGTAGGTTTGGATTCTTGGATGAAACATTTGATGAAAGATTAATAACCTGTGATCTGAGTTCTTTAGAATGATAAAAAGTCTATTCAGAGCTCTGGTATTCTGCAAAAATCCCGAATTTTATAGCTGTAGACCCAAATAAATCAGGGCACCTCTTTCAACCCGACACCGATCACCCAATTCCTTTTCACATTTTACCAATAAAACAATAAAGAAAGGCCACGTTTTGGATCACGTTAAAAACCCATGTTTTTGAGACCATAAATCGTGGATTTGGGGAACGGCAGAAAGGGCCATGAACAGGGTGTGACCAAGGCAAGACTCCCCAGGTGTTTTTTTCCAGGGAGTCACCTCCCCAACCAAAAGGCACCCGGAGCTGTCGGAACACGCGGCACGTTGGGCACAACGAGCAGGAGACGCCCCTGGAATGCCAGGAGCTGATGGATCCCGGGTTATCCGCCTGCTGATCCTGAGCAGGAGGCTCGGGGACAGCCAGGAGGGCAGTGAGGGACAGATGCCGAGGGTGGCAGCGGGGTGAGCTGGATGGACGCTCCCACCACCAGCTCCGTTCTGGTTCCGTTTGGTTTAAAAAACCCGAATTTATTTTGGTACTTTCATGCTTCTGCTCCCTTTTTTTGAACCTCACCTCAAAGCCTTCTCCCTTGGGCTGGAAGGGATTTCCAAGACCATCCCATTCCACATTCCTCTAGCCCTGGGTGCTCCAAGCCCTGTCCCTCCTGGCCTTGGACACTTCCAGGGGTGGGACACCCAAAATTAATGATGGGAGATAACCACGGCAATTGCAACACCTCAGATCAGCCAGCAGTTTATCCCCAAAGTCAAAAACTCTGTAACGAATACCTAATTACTGTTTTCAGCCAGCAGAAGATTAAGCTAGATGTTAAATCTTATCTCAGAGATTTATTAATGATTAAAAGTCCAGGTCTTTACTCGGGCATGGGAGGAATCCGCAGGGCTGGGGTTTGTTCCCTCTGCTCGGGTGGATTTCTGCCAACACCAACGTTAACCCTGACAAGAGTCGTGTCAAGGCTTTCTGCGGGTGTTTCCAAACACATCATAAAAGCTCATTAGCGCCCTGATGCTGTCACTGTATCGTTGTTAACAGGAGTTTGAACAGCTCCGACACAACCAGGAAATAAAAAGTGATGAATCAACAGGTGACACGCGGCCAAAACTCAGCACCTGAGCGAGGAGCGCTGTCAGCTCAATTCGCCAGCTCAAACTGGCTGGAGGATCCAACTCTAGCTCCTCAAGTGCAAAAATCACTGGATTTATAAGGGTAAAACTGAAAGGATCGAGTGAGGGATCAGCACAGGAGATCCCTGAGGGCAGCAATGTGGGTGAAGTGTCCAAAAAAGCAGCGACCAGGGATCCAACCCATCCCTGAGACCGATGAAACACCAAAAACAGAATCCCTGAGGTTGGGAAGGAGCTCCGAGGTCATTGAGTCCAAGCTGTGTCCAATCCCAGACCAATGTCCAGGAATTCCTCGGACACCTCCAGGGTCCTGTCAGGAGTTTGGGGAGGGAATTCCACCTCCCACGTGCCCATGGCAGGGCCTGGAATGAGCTGCTCCTGAGGGTCCTTCCCACCCAAACCCTCCCGCGATTCCCTGACAACGCTGCTCCCCTTTCCAATGCATAAACGTGCAATGCTTTTAATAAAACATAAAGCCACAGCTAAATCATCACATCCAGATAGGCTTGGTTTTAAAAAAGGCATTCCCTGAGCCGCAAAGGGGAAAAACACCTTTACCAGAGCCCGTTCTCAGCCCAAAACTCAGCTTTGCTCCGCTGATAAATGAAGATGTTCTGGTGATAAATGAAGACACTCTGGTGATTAATTAAGACACCCCTGATTAATGCAGACACTCCAGAGGTGCTGAGCTGGCTCACGCCGCTGCTTACCCGCCCACAAAGCAGGAGCAGGACATTAAACAACACCTCACAACAGGATCTCATAAACCCCTCAGAAATGCTCATTAATGTCTGACACGAGCGAGGCTGGCCCGGCTCGGCCCCATTACGAGCAACGCCAGCACAGAGCCAATTTCGGGGCCGCGTCCCAGCACATCAAAGGCTGCTAATTACCCTGATGACATCACGCGTCGGCACAGGATCCCTTCCCAGGGCCCAGCACAGGGCACGGGGACAGAGCCGAGCTCCGGCTGCAAAGCTGAGCCCTTGGGGTGACCCCAGAGGTGACCCCAGAGGTGTTGGGGTGACCCCAGAACTGTTGGAATGGTCTCAAAGATCTTGGGGTGATCCTAAAGCTTTTGGGATGGTGCCAAAGCTTTTGGGATGGTACCAGGGCTGTTGGGGTGACCCCAGAGGTGATCCCAGAGCTCTTGGGGTGACCCCAGAACAGTTGGGATGGTCCCAAAGCTGTTGGGGTGATCCCCAGAGCTGTTGGGATGATCCTAAAGCTTTTGGGATGGTGCCAAAGCTTTTGGGATGGTCCCAGGGCTGTTGTGGTGGTCCCAGAGCTGTTGGGATCATCACAGGGTGGGACAATGGGGTCACAAGGGAAGAATTCCCTGTTCTGTGATCGCTGGGGTGAAGCCGGGACAGGATAAGGGTTCAGACCGACAGAGAGGAGCCTCAGATGGGATTTTAGGAAGGAACAGCTCCCCGTGAGGGCGGGGAGGCCCTGGCTCCGGTTATTCCATGGATTCCCCACCCCTGGAAGTGTCCGAGGCCAGGCCGGACAGGGCTCGGAGCAAAATCCAGGGAACTACTCCTACAAATTTTGGGGATCAGCCCCACGAGGAGCAGCTCGGCCCCATCTCTCCCAACCCTGCATCCCAAAGCTTCATTCCCCGCTCCTTCTGATGGAAAATCGGGGTGAGATCCATCAATTCCCGCTCCCACCAACGTGGCTCCCACAAAGTCAGCTCTAGCAGGAGAGGGATGGGTTTCTTTGGGGACCTAAGGAGGTCAGCGAGATAAAAGGCGGCTTTTC
The DNA here is from genome assembly GCA_025920805.1 of Petroica traversi. Taxonomy (NCBI): domain Eukaryota; kingdom Metazoa; phylum Chordata; class Aves; order Passeriformes; family Petroicidae; genus Petroica; species Petroica traversi. Next base: position 344,298 of record JAHLSL010000179.1, read on the forward strand.
CTTCTCCCCGTAAAGCTTCAAAATGGGAAGAAGCCGCAGGGTGTGAGGTGTTTTTTTTCCAGGGGATTTGGGGATAACAATGCGTTAACGAGCCCGAGTGAGCAGAATAATTACAGCCAGGGAAAAAGCTGCATGCGGACAAATTCCCTGCCGTGCTTTATTAGGATTTGGTACTCGGTGGCTCAGGTTTTCCGTGAAGCCTGAAGGACTATAAAAACTCCATATAAAAACCCCCCATTCCCAACCTTTCCATCCAGTCCTTACTCTCCTCCGTGAGCTCGGTGAGTTAAATCCCTACTCCTATTCCCAAGAAAATTCCATTTTTCTGGGACTCAGAGCTGGAATCGGGATCCTGCAGGAACACCCTGGGGATTAAGAGGATTGTGGTTTTAAAGGTTCTTTCTTGGGTTTGTTGCTAATTTTTTTTTTTTTTTAAGCAGAGACAGATATAGGGGTTTAAAATCGAGCCTGAGATTTACTGAACCTCGCCCAATTTGGGCCGTGAGGTTTCTTCATCCTCTGCTTTGATCCGTGTCTTTTATTTGCTTTGTTGAAATCGAATTCTGCATTTCCCCTTTATTACAGGCCACTTATTTCACCAGTTCAGGTGATAATTATCCAGGTTTGGATCGGTCTTTGCCAGGCCGGGAATGTTGGGAATATTGGGAATGTTGGGCCTGTGGAGACCCCAGAGCCCTCCCAGGACCCGCAGGGGCTCCGGGGAAGCTGGAGAGGGAATTTTCCTCAGGAGCTGCAGGGACGGGACACAGGGAATGGGGTCAGGGGGACAGAGGGGGAATTGGGGTGGGATTTTGGGAAGGAATTCCTCCAACTCCCTCCTCCATTTTCCAGGACCCCAGCAGGGAATTCCTTCAGCTCCCTCCCCTGTTTTTTAGGATCCCATCAGGGAATCTCTCGGCTCCCTCCTCTGTTTTCCAGCATCCCAACTGGGAATCTTTCAGCTCCCTCCTTCATTTTCCAGGATCCCAGCAGGGAATTCCTTCAGCTCCTTTCCCTCTTTTTTAGGATCCCATCCGGGAATTCCTCCAGCTCCCTCCTCCATTTTCCAGGATCCCATCCGGGAATTCCTCTAGCTCCCTCCCCTATTTTTTAGGGAATTCCTCTAGCTCCCTCCCCTATTTTTTAGGGAATTCCTCCACCTCCCTCCCCTTTTTTTCCACTATCCCAACAGAGAATCTTTCAGCTCCCTCCTCTGTTTTCCAGCATCCCACCTGGGAATCTTTCAGCTCCTTTCCATATTTTCCAGCATCCCAACAGGGAACCTTCCAGCTCCCTCCCGTATTTTTTAGGGAATCTTTAAGCTCCCTCCCCTATTTTTTAGGGAACCTTCCAGCTCCCTCCCGTGTTTTCCCGGACCCGCGGGGCCATGTCCTACTACGGCTACCAGTACAAGCAGCAGTGCTACATCCCGGGCGGGGTGAAATGCCCCGCGCCCGCCTTCCCGCAGCCGTGCCCCAACCCGGGGCTGGTGGCCTGCGGCTCC
>JAHLSL010000179.1:364617-387644 GCA_025920805.1 Petroica traversi
TCAAAGACCATCATTGGAGGTGGAGGTAGCAGTGGTTCCTCTGGATGTTGCAGTGGAGGATCCAGCTATGGGATGGGAGGTGGTTACGGTGGTGGCTCCTCAGGATCAAAGACCATCATTGTAGGAGGAGGTAGCAGTGGCTCCTCTGGATGCTGTGGTGGAGGATCCTCAGGATATGGGATGGGAGGAGGATATGGCGGTGTGTCTTCAGGAACCAAGATCATAATGGGAGGGGGAAGCAGTGGAGGTTCCTCTGGGTGCTGCAGTGGGGGATCAGGCTATGGGATGGGTGGAGGATACGGCGGCGGCTCCTCAGGATCAAAGAGCATCATTGTAGGGGGAGGATCCTCTGGATACTGTGGTGGAGGATCTTCAGGCTATGGGATGGGTGGAGGATACGGTGGAGGCTCCTCAGGCCAGACCATCATTGGAGGTGGTGGTGGATCCTCTGGATGCTGCAGTGGAGGATCAGGCTATGGGATGGGAGGTGGATACGGCGGCGGCTCCTCAGGCCAGACCATCATCATCAGCTCTGGCGGTGGCGGCGGAGGCTCCTCCCAGCAGAAGTGTCCCATTGTTGTCCCCAGCGTGGTGTCCCACCAGACCAAGCAGAGCTCCTGCTGGCCCGGCCAGCAGAAGTGACAGCCCTGAGCAGCTCCGGTTCTGAGCCTCTGCCACGGCTCCTGGTTGCCTCCAGCCCTGGCTCTGCTCCTTCCCAGCATCTCCTCTCCCCTGAATCTTCACGTGGGAGCTCCAGAATTCCCCTCAGTGCCTGCTCCTGCTTTGGGGTGCCTTTGACAATGTTCTGCTGCTTTCCCAAAGGCACTTTTTATATCAAATAAATATTAAATTGCTCAAAGCTGCTCCTTTTTTGGCTACATTTATTTCTTGCATTATCAACCTGCACTTCATGGTCCTGGGATGCAGAAATGTCTGTGAGGAGATGTTTCACTCCAAAGCCACCCAGTTTATTGCCCCAGAGGTTTTGCACCTTCGTTTTCCACCCAGGCTCCGTGAGGGAGGAACTGAAGATCCCAAAATTCAAAGGAACCACAGCACCAACATCCTTTTGGTGCCTGGGCATGGTGCTGACCCGTCTGAGGTGCCAGCAGCCAGTGGCCACCTCTGTGGAGACCTGGCCAGGCCCACCAGGCTCGGTCGGGAGGAGCAGGGATTGGGGGTGACCCAACAGCCACTGGTGATGCCCAAGGGGGGCAATAAAACCAAAACATCATCCAGGGCCTTGCCATCCTCCCCCTTCCTGCAGCAGAACGGCCTCAGGGAGGACAGGAGGAGGAATTTCCTCATGGAAAGGGTGGTCAGGCCTTGGATGGGGCTGCCCAGAGAGGTTTGGGGTCCCCATCCCTGCAGGTGTCCGAGGAAGGACTGGAGGTGGCACTGAGTGCTCTGGACAGGGTGACAAAGCGGGGACAATCTGGACTGGATGGCCCAGGAGAGTTTTTCCAGCCTCAGGGATTGTGGAATTCCCTGATCTGCACCCCGAGGGAAACCTCACTGCGAACCGGCCAACGCTGCCCCGGGCCAGGCAGGAGGGAATAAAAACAGCAGCAAATCCCTCAGGCAGCTCCCAATCTTCCTCCCGGCCCCAAATCCCTCCCTTCACACCCTGTCCTGACAGCACCACCACCCCACGCACGGATTTCTGCCCGGGGACGGGGTTTTGGCCAAAACTGGGACTCTTTGTCCCCACTGCAGAATTTCCCGGAGCTGCCCAGAGCCGGCCCAGCCTCAGGAGCTGCTCTGCGGGTCCGGGTTGGATCAGTTTGGATCTGCAACCCCCGCAGGGCCTGGTGCTCTTTCCAAACCAGAGGAAGGAGGTGAAAAAGGAGGAAGGGAGGGATTTGGAGCCATAATCCTTCATTAAAGCGTAATCCAGCCGAGCATCGGGACATTCACACCTCCGCACGTTCTGTCCTTAAGCTCTCTTAGAGCACCTCTGGCACCCTTGCAAAATTCCCGGCGAGGGCATCAATCACTTCTGACGACCTTCTGGTTCATATGCAAATGTTTTCCTCGGAAAAAAAATAAAACACCAAATTCCCCCTGGAGCCACCGGGGAGCTGCGGGAGGGAACAAATTGTCACCAGGGCATTGTGAGGGTTTCTCGCCCCCTGCCCTGCACTCCCTGATCTCGCCGTGCATTCTCCTACACCCACACCCCCACCCACCCTCCCGAGGCTGGGGGCCGGAGGATTCCTGCGTAGCCCAGGGCAGGGGCACAGGAATAGGCTCATTAGGCAGAAGTAACAATTAACAGCAGCGAAATGAGCGGTGTGAAGGGAGATATGGATCGGGAGTCAAAGCAAACACTGAAATGCCAGTTTGGTAAATAAATCCTTCTCATTCCCGAGGGTGTCTCACTTCCCATACACGTTAAACGCCGTATAAATGTTCCCGAGGTTGTTAAAGCTCCTCATTCAGTCGACTTTTACCTTCTAAATGTGTTTCCGATGGCTGAAGAGGGTAAGTCCGCTTTTTTTTTTTCCTGGGATTTTATGATTTCCGAGTCATGGGATGCAGCTCGTTTGAGACCTTGGCCGGTGCTGACTGCAGGACCCCTCTGCCTGGGCCAATTCCTCGGGGTCTGGGTGGGTTCTTGCTCCTTTCTGGACCCAATTTCCAGGGAGAAAGGCGAAATCAAGGATGCCGAAGGACGAGCAGGGTGAAAACCCGGGTGGGTCTGTGGGACCTGCGCAGCCTTTGTGGGTTTGAATGTGCAGGACACGATTTTTCTATTAATTGATAACAACCCTGAGCTGGACCTCAGAATGGTCACGACCCTCTGTGTCTGGGCCAAGCACCTTCCCCCAAAAAGAATTTTGGGGCTGCAATAACAGAGCCAGGGTGGAAACTTTGATCCATCGCTCTTGCAAATGTTGAGAAACAGAAGTGAGGATGATCCTCGGTGCTTTTGCAGCTCTGTAGGTGAAAATGAGTGGGGAAGACCACAGCAGCTATTGGAGGGGAAAAGAATATATTTCAGATTTTACATTCCAGTTTTGGGATTCAGAATATGTTTCAGCTTTTGGATTGTCTGGAAATAGAGGTAGGAAGGGGAAAGTTATCCCAGGAAGAGTCCAGATACCCTTGGATTTGAAGAGCAGGGGCTTGAAACAACCTGGTCTAGAGGAGGTGTCCCTGCCCGTGGCAGGGGGTGGCACTGGATGAGATTTAAGGTCTTTTCCAACCCAAACCACTCCATGATTCCAGGATTTTCTAACAGCTCAGCAATGCAAGTTTCAAAGCCTGGAATTGCCTCAGTCCCTGGCTAAACATTCCTGGAATATCCCCACCTGCCCCCGGTGCAAACACAAAGCAAAACGGTGCGAGCCTGGGTGTTTTCCTTTCCTCTCCCAGCTTTACCGCTGCCTCCGTCGGAAATGCTCCCGGCGGAACCGGGGCTACAGCCGGGACATCTCCCTGAGCCACGACGGCTTCTGCAGCGGGTCCTTCTCCAGCCGCCACGGCCGCGCCTCCTTCTCCTGCGGCCGGGAGGGCTCGGTCACCTACAGCCGGAGACCCTCGTCCTGCCCGCCACCACCGCCAGCCCCCTACAGCCTCTCGGGCCCCTTCTCCTGGGACACCGGCGGCTCCATCACCGTCACCAGCGGCGATTGTGGGGTCTCGTCCGGCTGGGACGCCAGGGTGGGGACGGTGCCGGTGTACGGACCCGGGGTGGGAATGGGGCACGGCAGCGGGGATTTGGGTCCTGTCAGCTGCAGCGCGGGGTCCGCCTACCACGGAGGGGGTTTGGGGATCGCTGAGGGGGCAGGGGCTGGGTACGGGTACAGCGCACCCCTGAGCGGTACCCTGAGCTCGGTGGGGGTCTCTGAGGGCACGGGGTACTACGGGGGAGGGCTGGGATATGGAGCTGGGACATTCCCAGTCTCGGAGATCAGCCCTGCCGCCGGGGAATGCGCCCAGGTGGTGCAGCAGAAATGCCCCGTGGTTGTCCCCACCATCAAGACCCAGCAGTGCAAGCAGAGCATCGACTGGCCGCCCATCCAGAAGAAGTGACGGGCCCAGCAGTGCCTCCCACATCCCAAAAGTGTCTCTGGATGTGCCAGAAGGGAGTTTTCCCCCGATCGTGTCATTACAATCACAGAGCACCACGTTCCTCACATGTGCTGATAGCAGCCCCCCAGGAACTGCTGGAGGAAGGGGGTCTGTGCTGTGGTGATGGGAAAGATTCTTTTCTCCGTCTCCTTTGGGTCACGGGTTGGAAAATAAAACCTCACAGCCTGTGGGTAGCTTCAATTTTGGGGTGATTTCTCTCATTTCTGGCTCCTTCACTGAAAACGCAAACAGGCCCTCAAGGAATCTCCACAACACAAAAGGTTTCTTCCCACCTTTGTCATATGTGTTTTATATCCACGTTTAAATGCAACACTTATATAAATGCATTTAAAATACAGCATTTCCAACAGAAAGAGCAGTTCAGGTGCCAAGAGGACGGTACCAGACTCTTCCCAGTGGTGCCCAGGGACGGGACAAGGGGGATGACCATAAACCAAACCCCGAGCTCCACCTCAGCATGAGGGAGAACTTCTTCCCATGGAGGTGGTGGAGCTGCCCAGGGAAGGTGAGGAGTCTCCCTTTCCAGGTCCCAAAGCCACCTGGAGGTGTCTATGTGCCACCTGCCCCAGGTGGAGACTGGGACATCCCCAAAGGACCCTTCCAACCCCAACTATTCCAGAATTCTGGGATTCTGTTCTTAATTCGGCTCCTGCTGGAGACGCTGCTCCCCACGAGCCTCATTAACAAAATCTGCCAATCTCCCAGGGGATTTCCGACTGATTGTTATTTACAGCGTGACCTCGGCAGTGAAAGGTTGTTTACCTGGCAGCAATTCCCTGCTCCTGCCCCAGAGATTGCCAGGGATGGTGCAACCCCGAGCACGTAGAACCTCGCGCATGAGGCAATCCCAAGCAGCTCCTTGGCTTCCTCCCCACAGCCTGCTCATGGCATTTTTTTGATAGGATCAGGCCCTAAATTAGGCACAGGGAGAGGACGGTTCCAGCGCTGGCTGGGACGTGGGGTTTGCCCAACATTTAATCTGCCAGGACTCTTCTCCGGGGTTGTTTGACTCATCCAAATACTTGGCAGGAAGGAAATAAAAAACCACCCCTAAATCTTTACCCATTCAAAAGTGAGACATGAAATCACATTGTTTGTTTTTTTACTGTTCTGCTTTCACCCACCTGGGGGGGATTTTGACCCTTTCAAATCAATAAAAATCCAGCAAACTTCACCCTGAAACACCAAAGACTCAAATTCTCTGAGCTCCAAACCCATGCTTGTTGCCACAATGAAGATCTTTCACTATGTAAAAAATGTAAGATCATCATGTGGGGACAATTACACAAGGTTTTGTCACCAGCCCTATTGAATTCCATTCTAAAATTAGGCGGCGTTATCATTTATTTGCATCTATTTCTATTTCTGAAATCCACCACTTCATTATCGATATTTCTGTGGGTTTCCTTCCTTCATCAAGAGAGCAAAAGAACTCTGAAAGCTCAAACAAATTCCCAGAGACTTCCAGAAAACCAAGCCAGGAGCCTTCAAATATTTATATTTATCCAACAGACCATAAAACACCCTGAAATTTCAGTCCCTCCCAAAACAAAGGAAACGGAAAATTCCATTTCTTATTCCCTGGTTCTTGAGGCTCCTATCAAAGGGCACTGCCCAGGTTTGGATGGTTCAACACTTAATAAACCCAGGGAGAGCAGGAGGGTTTCACATCCAGAGTTGGACACGAGGAGCCGGAGCTGATGCACCCTCTGCAGAGCTCAGCTCCGGCCCGAGGCTGGGAGGAGACCAAGGCCGGGTTTTATCCTTCAGGGAGGTTTCCTCCCCTCTCCTTGTGCAACACGGCAGGGACGAGTCATCCTCGGCGGCTGCGGAACTCTGATAATTCCCGGGGCTCGTCCTGAACTCGGATCTAATTCTGATAAGAAACGACTCATTCCTGACTGATAACACAGCGCTCATCCCGAGCTCAGATAAGCCCGGACTCATCCCGGGCCTGTCGGTGCTTGCCAAACCCAGGCCCCTCTCCCAGCTGTTGGTAAACAGGCTGAGCAGTAAACACAGCCCTGGCTCCTGGATGAAAGTCTCCGACTCGGCGCCTCTGGATAGAAACTCCAGGAATTGTTTCAGTGATAGCAAGCGGGAGCCGCCCCTCGGCTCCTGGGCATCTCTGCCCAACAAAACCTCCTGGCTCCATGAGGGAGTTCAGGTGGGAAACGGGTGAAAACACATCAGGAGTCCTGCTGGAATTCCATGGTCAGGCCGGGAAGGGGAGGGAAAACGAGAAACGGGGCTGTTGCGAAGCCGTGGTTGCATCCAGGATTGCACCACCCCGGTGCTCCCATCCCGCCCCGGGGAAGAGCCGGCGGAGCTCGGGGTGCGTGGGGAGCTGGGGTGCGTGGTCTCTGACCCAGCACTTTACTCACAGCTTACTCACAGGTGCAAGGTTTGCACAAGCGGCTTCCGCTGGCACCCGCTGCCCATCGCTGCTCCAGGGGCCGCCAAATAAAAAAGAGTAAAATGCGAAAAAAGGGGAAATTTCCCAGGAGGAATTCTGTGTGGGGCATCCTGGGGGTTGGCCAGGAAAAAGGTCAGGAATGAAAATTGGTGGTGACGCTGTCAGTGATGGTGGAATGGCTGTGAAATTAGGTGGGAAGTAGACGGGCACAGGTGGAGAATCAGAGATTTATGGAGTCATGGAACCACAAAAACTCAAAGCCCCTGAATCTCACAGTCGCAGAGTCTCAGAACAGCTGGGGAGCAAGGTCACCTGGAGCAGGTGACACAGGGACACGTCCAGGAGGGTTTGGGATGACTCCAGAGGGGACTCTCCAGGCAGCTGTTCCAGGCTCTGTCCCCTTCCATGGGAAGAAGTTCTCCCTCAGGTTGAGGAAACCTCGTTACATCTTTGAGGAATTCACAGGTAGAAGCCAACACTTCCAAAAGTGGCTTTGCCAGGTCACTTCCCAGCCAGAGCCTCCCACGGTGGCCACGGATTTCATTATCCTGGTTTTGTCCCTTTGGGAAATGACCCTGCCAGAGAGGGGACCCTCAGCTCAGTTCTGGTATCTGCAGGGGTCTCACAGGGCGAAAACGACTTTAAAGACATTTTCCAAGGACACCCAACCAGGACTTTCTAAGAATTTGCCATTTTTTATGGCGAGGACCTGGACATGGTGGGTTTTCTCCACAAGAACCCAATCCTGCCAAGACCAGTCAGGGACGACTGGCCCTGGGACCTCTCCTTCCTGCCAGACTCCGGGTGAGAGGTTTCGGGAGGACAGGAACCCCAAACTCACCACCTTTGCCATCCGTTTTGCAACCCTAAAACTCATCGTGCCGTGATGGGTGAGACAGCCGGGCCGCCCACACGGTTTTCACTCAGAGCCCGCCAGGGGCAGGGTGCAATTAAAGCTGTGTAACACGAGGAAGACAATCCAGAGCCTGACAAGTCAATCACAGAAATCGGGTGGAAGGAGCTTTTGAAGGTGGTGGGTAATTAGGGGTGCGGCTGTTTTGTAAATACCTTGGTCATTTTTCCCCCCAGGGGGTTATTGCATTTTCAGGAAGGGACTTGGGAACTGTATAAAAGTCCTTGGAGGGGAGAGCAGCCTCATTCACTCAGCTCCACTCCTCCTGCAGAGCCTGCACAGCCGAGGTGAGTCCCTGCTCCACCGCTGACCTTTCATTCCAAAGAAAATTCCCTGCGCTGAGCCGAGCTTTGCTCTGGGGGCATTTCCTGGGGTTATGGAGAGCCAAATCCTTGGCTCTGTGGCTGGGGCTGTTTTGTGCTCCCAAAAATTAGGGCTGCCTGTGCTGAGAAGCAAAATTTATTACCTGTAGTTATATTTGGATTACTCCGGTGCTTTCCAGTGACCAAAGGACAAACTGGAAAGGAATTAAAGCAAATAATGAGGTTTGAGGGTGAATGGAAGACAGCAGGCTGATCTTTCATAAGAAACCTTGGGGTTAAGCTGGGAATTTTAATTGCATTTCTGAGCCTGACTCCTTTACTAAGCTCCTTTGGAAAACATTCTGGAGCTGAAAGTATTAAAGCGTCCTTGAAGAAATTTAGGAAAGAAGAGAGAAGGCGGATTTAAACTGTGAGAGGAAGGAGCAGCAGAATCCTCCTCCAGCTCAGCATCCCGGGTGCCTTTTGCCTCCCTGGAATCCCAGCAATCCTCGGAAGGGGTTGGGGTGTGCACAGAGGATTTTCCTCATGCTCAGGAAACAGGGCCTGGAGGGAGCAGAGGGCACGAGGAGGGAGGAAGGCACGGGAATTTGTCTTTATTTTGAGCACCAGCCTTTGGAAGTTGATTTTGCCGGGGCTCTGCCACCAGTCCTGGCTGTTCCAGGGCCCCTCCAGGCTACGAGATTTTGGGATTCTTGCCCAGATGCCTCTTGCTGGCGTGGGATATTCCGGGATCACACAGAGCATCTGCTCCTCCAGGAGCAGCCCTGAAACCATCCCAGCGAAGGAGAGCAGGGAAATGGCTCCAGGACTAGCAGGGAAACGGCTCAAGGAAGAACAGGGAAAAGGCTCAAGGAAAAACAGGGAAAAGCTCAAGGAAAAACAGGGAAATGGCTCAAGGAATAACAGAGAAAGGGCTCAAGGAATAACAGGGAAATAACTCAGGGAATAACAGGCAAATGGCTCAAGGAATTACAGGGAAATAGCTCAGGGAATAACAGGGAAATAACTCAAGGAATAACAGGGAAATGTCTCAAGGAATAACAGGAAAATAGTTCAAGGTAGAGCGGGGAAACAGCTCAAGGAAAAACAGGGAAATGGCTCAGGGAAGAAACAGCTCATGGAGCCAGCAGAAACAGAGGCCAGAGCTGCTGTGGGGACTCGTGAGGGTGCTCAGATGTTCTGGGCTAACCCAGCACTGCAGGAAAGAAGCCCCAAACTGGGGAAACTGGACGGGCAGAAAGGCAAATCCTGCTGGGCCCTGGTGAGCACAGCAGGGGAATAAGAGATGGGAACGGTGCCCTCCCTGCCTCTAATGCCAGACCTCTCTCCTTCCCAGGTTTCCAACCTTCTCTCCAACCACCAAAAATGTGCTCCCGTGAGAACAGAGGCTGCCACAGCTCCGAGAGCTCCTCCTGCCACAGCGGTGGCTCCTCCTGCCACGACAGCGAGCGCTCCTGCCACGGCTCCGAGGTGACCCCGGTGCCGGACGTGACCCCCGTGGTGGTGCTGACCCCGCAGTGCCCGGTGGCCACCGGGACGGGGCAGGTGCCCGTGGCCCAGGTCCCGTGCCAGCAGCAGCAGCAGCAGATCAAGCAGCCGGTGCAGTGGCCGCCGCAGCAGCAGCAGAAGTGAGGGGCCTGGAGCTGCTCCCATCCCCTGTCCCCGAGCTTGGACAGGCCCTGCCTCATCCCTGCAGCCCCTTCCCTCCTCCTGAGAACCCCCCAAAGTGGCATTAGTGCGGTGGAGTTGGGATTTCTTCCCCCTCGCGCGCGGGAATTCCAATCCCTTCGTTCCCTGCTCCTGTCTCTGGTAGCAAAGGTGTGATATTAAAACCTAAAGCTCATCAAACCTGCTGGCGTCCTGGTGTTTTTCCACTGGTTTTCCTTATCTTTGGCATCGTTCCCAAGCCTGCTGGGCTAAGGGCAGCTGCTTTTCGCAGCTTCCTCCCCTTCCTGTGGCATTCCAGCGGCTGGGATGGCTCAGCTCTGCAGTCCCCGCACCTTGGGCACCTGCCAGGCTGATTTCAAAAGCTGTCTGGGGCTGAAGGTGCAGATCAGCATCTCTAATCCCAGCCCATGACTTGGAGCCTCAGACCCTCACAGGCACCTTGGGAAGGCTTTGGGATTTGTTGGTGGCTGGAGAGCACAGAGCAGGCTCTGTGTAGGGAGTCTGGGAATCTCTGATCCCCATAAACAGGAGAACATGAGCAGAGGAAGGAACACATCATGATCAGTGACCCCTCTAAATGGAGAAGTTGGGGTTAGATTATTTTTTGTGTGAGGGAACTCTCCCTGCTTTGAAAATCCCATCAAGAGCCCGTATTCCCTGGAGGAAATCCCAGAATCCCAGAGTGACGGAGGCTGGAAAAGCTCTCCAAGACCCTTGAGTCCAAACTGTGCCTGATCCCCACCTTGTCACCCTGCACTGAGTGCCACCTCCAGGAATGGCCACTCCAAACCTCCCTGGGCAGCCCCTGCCAAGGCCTGACCACCCTTTCCATGGAGAAATTCCTGCTGATTCCAACCTGAGCCTCCTGTCAGGGACTTGTGGAGGGTCAGAAATTCCCCTGAGCCTCCTTTTCTCCAGGCTGAGCCCCCTCAGCTCCCTCAGGAGTTCTCCAGACCCTTTTCCTGCTGCTCCAGCTCCTTTTCCAGTTCGTTTCCTTCTCTGCACCCGCTCCAGCCCCTCAGTGTCTCTCTTGAATGAGAAAAAACATTCCCAGCCCTTCCCAAGGTTCAAACTGCTTTAAATCACAAAAGCTCTGAGCCCCCCTTGTTGATGTGAAAGGGGAAAAAATGGGATTTCAGATGAGCAGGTGTCCATGAAAACCAGCAGCTGGATTTCCCAACCCTGCCCTCTCCCAGAACCCACCAGGCCGATGTCTGCAGGAACTTGTGGCTCTGTGGGATGACAGCAGCCCTGTGTGTAATGCACCAGATATTTAATTAACCAAGGGTTTATGCTGAACCTTTGAGAAGAACAAGAAACTTATTATTAGCGCTCGTTTTATTATTACTCTTAATTAAAATAACGAGGAGCCTCAATCCCAGGTGTGAGGTCTGTGATTGCAGGAGCAAGGAATGAACGTCGGGGTCGGGAACGTGCGGCTCCAGCTTGGCACGAGGACCTGGAGTGTCCCTTGGGCAGTGCCAAACCCACCCCGTGCCAGCAGGGGCTGGAACCGAGCCTGACGAGAGGCTCCAGGTCAGGTTTGAGCCTGACTGAAAGCCTTTGTGGGAAAGGGAGATAAAATCTCCAAGGTGAAGCCTCCCGAAGCAATCCAAGGCTTCACCCACGCTGAGCTGGAGCCGTCCAGGCTGTGTCACTTCTTGGAAGGGGCTGAGGAGTGGAGACAGGGAATATCTCCTCAGCTGGAGTTGTGTTATCTCCACACACACCCGCAGAGTGAGCAGGAAAGCAGGAGAGGCTGCAGGAAAGGCGGCAGAAATCCAGCAGGAAATTGTCCCCACCTTCCCCTCCCACCAAGGCCACAGCAGGGAAGGAGCTGAGTCCCTGCAGAAAAATATTCCAGGGAAAGTCTTTCCCTCTCGTGCAAACACAGACGGGCTCAGGCAGAGCCAAGTCAGGTGTGCAAACACGGAGTCTGTGGATGATTTTCTGTAAATGTTCCAGACCATTGGTGGAACCCCCTCTGTGAGCAGCAGGGAGTGGCAGCTCTGCTGCTCAGCTCCAGCTGCTCATCCCGCACCTCATGGAGCTGGAAGATTCCAGAATAAGCCACTCTTGGACAATGGGGGCTTTGCCCTCTCCTGGCCTCAGACATTTCTGTTTCCTGCCCTGATATTTACATCTGACACCTTTTATTTTTAAAATTTTTCCCTCCTCACCTCTCTCACGTGACAGCAAATCTCCTCCCACACGTGGCCAAAAATCCCTAAAGTGCTCCTGACTAAAGCCTGACACAAACCCTGCAGGGGAGTGCTCATGGGCTCATTCTGTGCCCTGGCACACCAAAGCTCAGCTGAGAATGGACCAGTTTGAGGGATCCCAGTGAGTCAGCAGAGCATCACCCCAAATCCCTCACACTTAATCCCTGGTGCCATCCCGATGTTGACACATTCCTGCCTTTTATGGGACAAGAAGATGTAATTGATGGGTCAGATGGGCATGACTTGTACCCAGGCATGGAAGACCAAAGTTCAGCCATGATTCACGGGAAAATCCAGGTTCCCAAGTGCCTCCTGCATCCCATTGTTGTGTTTATGTCTCTCTTGAGCTTCATCCCTGTCTCATCACCCCTGAAATCATTCCAGAAGTGTTGGAAGCAGGGCAGCAACAGCAGCACTTTGTCCCAGCCAAAATAAAGAATTCTGAGTAAAATCAGAAGAGAAAATTACCAAAAACACCTCTGGGAGGGTGAGCAGGACTTGGACCAGCCTGGAGGTGTCCCAGGAATGCCTGGACGTGGCACTCAGTGCTCTGGTCTGGTTGACAAGGTGGGGATTGGTCAAAGGTTGGGCTCAGTGGTCTTGGAGATCTTTTCCAACCTCAGGGATTCTGGAAATTTGGGATTCACCTCAAACCATCATGTTCCAGGGTTTGATACCACTGCCTCCAACACCACATTGTAGAACCAGACTAAAACAGCACCTAAAGATCCAGGCTGGATTTGCTTGGCCAGGTTTTGGTGCCACAGAGGTGGCAGAACCTTTGGGCCCATGGACAGGAGCCCACCCTGGGCCAGGTTTGGTGGCTGGAAATGTGGACCCATGGACAGGTGCCACCTGGGGCAGGTTTGGTGGCTGGGCCCATGGACAGGTACCCACCTGGGCCAGGTTTGGTGACTGGAAATGTAGGCCCATGGACCGGAGCCCACTCTGGGCCGGGTTTCGTGACTGGGCCTGTGGGCCCTTGGACAGAGGCCCACCTGGGGCAGGTTTGGTGGCAGGACCGGTGACCCCATGGCTTTGGTGGGCACCTGGAGGAGAAATCCTCGCAGGGCCACATTGGGCAGGCCGGTTGGAATTATCAATGAAGGACAGATTTGGGCTAATGCAAATCTCTCACTGAGATATCCGGCCCCATTGGGCAATTCCTCTGGAGCATTCCTGCCCTAAACCTAATCCGCAGGGATTAACATTAATAAACATTTTTCTTTCACATGGAGGTCGATCACGTTGAGGTCCTGGCCCACGTGACCCTGAGGAATTGTCACTTCTGGATGTCCAACACCTCTCCTGCCTGGTCCACGCTGTCCCTGAGCAGATCCATCAGTGTTGGTGCTGGCGTCACTTCACGTGAAATTCCTTCCAATCTCGTTCATAGGAATTAACGAGCTAATAATAATTGCAATGCTGAAAGCACAGAGCATCAAAGGGAAAATACGGGAAGCTGAACGCAGCGGATAGAAATGGGCTGGGATCTGTAATTAGGGATGCCTCATGTCCCAGATAACCCTTTGCAAAAGTATAAAAGGTTTCCCATCCCAGTTCCCTTCACTCGCTGCTCTGCTCCAAAACAGATCCATCCCCACTGCTGGAAGGGTGAGTCCAATTTTTCTCCTCCCCTGGAGTTTCTTTAGGAAATTGGATGATTTCCTACGAGTCTGGGTAGAACTGGAGTGTTGGATAATCCCTCCTCACCTCTGGAGTTTGGTTGTGCTGGAGACCAAGTTCTTGTTGCCCACAAGAGCAAATTATTGAACCAAATGACAACAAAGGCCTTGAGCAGAGGCTCAAGTCAAACCAAAACAACAGAATGAGTGGAAAATACAGACAGAAGTAAATAAGATCTTTTTAAATAGAGACAGGAAAGACAGAGGGATTTGTAGAAAAGGGAATTGGAGTTTTCCAAGCAGGAGGAGCCACAGGGTCTGGAGCTGCTCTTGGGAAATGGATGTTTGGACCAATTTTTCCCTGGAAAAGTCCCATCCATAAAAGGCCCCGGCTTTAGCGAGGGATTAAAGCATCTCCCAACCAACACTGACACCACTTCCCCACCCCAGAAAAACCAGGAATTAGGAAGAAAATGGGGAATCCCAGAGCAAATGTCCATAAACTCTGTTCCCTGCAGCTCTGCCACCGCTCCAGGACGATGTGTTCCCGCGGCTCCTGCCACAGCCACGAGACCTCCTGCCATGAGTCCCGCTCCTCCTGCCACGACTCGGGGCCCTCCTGCCACTACACCATCCAGAGGCAGCCCGTGCAGAAGTTCAGCTATGTGACACCCTGCTGTCCCCCCGTGCAGCCCTGCTACCCCCCCATGCAGCGTTACTGCCCCCCAATGCAGCCCTGCTGCCCCCCAATGCAGCGTTACTGCCCCCCAGTCTGCCCCCAGGTCACCAAGAACATCTGCAAGCTGCCAACGTCCTACCCCAAATACTGAGGGCAGGATCCAGCACTGGGATGCTCCTGCCTGGGGTGCTCTCCATGCCTAAAGCTTGAGTCGGTGGTTCTTTATTCCCATTTTCCATTTGACCCTCAAGTTCCTCACCTGTGAT
The DNA here is from genome assembly GCA_025920805.1 of Petroica traversi. NCBI lineage: Eukaryota > Metazoa > Chordata > Aves > Passeriformes > Petroicidae > Petroica > Petroica traversi. Next base: position 378,828 of record JAHLSL010000179.1, read on the forward strand.
TAGAATTCGGCTCCTGGTTTTGCTCCTGCTTTGGTTTAATCTGCTCAGCACTCAAGACCCAGCTGGGGTTGCTCCCCAAAAAGCTGGGAATGATTCCTGCTGCTTTTCAGCCACCGGAGAACCTCCAAAAGAATAAAATTTGATTTGCAAAAGTAAAAGAGGTTTATGGTCTGTTTATTCTTTGTCTTCTCTGCTTTAGAATAATTGTTACCTCTGACTTCTTAGTCACCACTTCTCGTTCTTTTCTCCTCAAGCTGTAAACAAAATATCCCTAAAATGACAAAATAATAAAAACTAGCAATTCCAGAGGCACTTCTGGAGCAGGTGAAGGCTCAGGGAGCTCACCTGCACCCTGTTTATTTACATATGGAAATATAGAATATGCATTTAAAATTTATATCCAGAAGGAATTGCTCCCCAGAGGGTGGAGAGGCCCTGGCACAGGTGATTCCATGGATTCCCCATCCCTGGAAGTGTCCCAGGCCAGGTTGGACGGGGCTTGGAGCTCCCTGGGATGGTGAGAGGTGTCCCTGCCCATGGCAGGGGTGGCACTGGTTGATCTTTAAGGTCCCTTCCCACCCAAACCATTCCAGAATTCCTCTCAGTGCAGAACTGTCCCAGTCCCCTCCCCAGCAGCTCCTCGCAGTCCATTTGTCCCTCTGAGTCAGTCACAAACACTTTGAGGTGCCTAATAAATGCAAATAAGCACCTCCTGGGTTTTCCTAACCCTCCTTCTTTCACTGAGCCCCAAATTGCTGTTTTCAACAGCAATTGCAGGCACTTAAAATAAGTGTGAAATCTCTCTGGGCTTTTTACCACCTCAGACTTTCCTTATCTCCCAGTGCAGCTGAGACACTGGTTCCAGAACAGGCTCTGTGGCTGCATCAGCTTCCCCAGGAGCTCAACAGCCAGACTCAGCTGGAATTAATGACCCTGAGAGTCGGATGAGATGTTCTCTAATGTCCCTTCCAACCCGAATCACGCTGTGATTCCCTGATTCCACGAATTCCTCCTGCCTGACGGAGAATTGGCACAAGGGCCTCCCCCAAAAATGAGTTTTGTCCACCCAGATGAAGCATTTCCACATCACAGCTCACAGCAGTTTCCAGAAGGCTTCAGGTTTTCCTGAGCAAGGATTGCCTCTAGAAGATTTTCTTAAAAGCCTGTGGGTTTCTGAACCAAGGCCTGAAAAATAAATACAAAGAATCATAGACTCCTAAAATAATTTGGGTTGGGAGGGACCTTAAAGATCACCTCATTCTCAGACCTCTGAGCTGTTCCTGTGGCACTCATCTGGATAAAAGTCACAGGAAAGGGACAATCACCAATTTTATTGTCCTAAAACCTTGGGCTGCTCTGAGGGAAGCTTGGAAGCAAAGAATGGAACGTTGGAATGAATAAAAATTACAAAACTGCTTAAATAAAATGGGAGCCCACAGAAAACTGGGGTCGAAAACAGGTTGCCGAGAGGTAAAATCCTCACATAAACCCTTCCTGCAGGGGATTTGAAACCCACTCCATCCAGGAGGAACATGAACAGGAAAATATTGTGGCACAAACAAAAAAAAAAAAAAAACCCAAAAAAAAACCCAAAACCAAACCACCCAGTTGATGGTTGGCAAATGGAATGGAAAAAATTGGGATTGGGGACGTCCTTTTGGCGTCACCTCCGGAGTCGAGGCGTTGGGTCCAAGGTAGTCACCAGGATCTCCCTCTAATGAAGTCCCTGGGAGGTGTGGCTCTTAATTACAATTCCTTTGTGTCAGGGGTTAAAAAAAACCTATCAATCAAAATGTGACTCTGCCACGGAGAACCAGGGGCAGCACTCAGGGAAGGAGTCAGCCCTCCAGGATTGATGCAATCCCAGTTGCCCAATGACAAATCACTTAATAACTCCAGGGATAGGTTCATTTTTGCCACGGAAATGTGCAACTGCCTCCAAAACTCCCTCCTAAGCAGATTGGGAAACCCGTCGTTTATTAAAGTGCTGGGGGAAAAAAGTCATCGTTGGATTTTTTTCCTGACTGCGTCAAGTCGGAAATGCTAAAAACGAGACACAGGAGATAAATATGAATATGAGGGTTTGTGTCAGCATTGCCAAGAGGTGCCTAATTCCCAGGACATCCCTTTGGGAGATATAAAAGTCCGGCATCCCGTGTCCATCCATCACTCAGCATCAGCTCCCCGAGCTCTTCCTCTTGCTCCAGCCAAGGGTGAGTTGGATTATCTTGATTTATCTACTCTTGAGCAGCAGAATTCTGTTTTTGGACCTTGTCTTTGTCTTAGAAATTCCTTTTTTTTAATGATTGGGGGCCTGAACATGCACAAGGAGTGCTTGGTTTGCCCACGGATGGGATGACAGGAAAATAGGGGTAATTGAAGGAGAAGATCTACAAACGCACAGCGATTTTGGGAGCCAGCAGGGAATTCCTTCCCAGACTGGCAGGCGAGGGAGGCAGAGAGAGCTCGGACAAGTCGGAGCAGTTTTAGAAAGAAATTTTACCTCAAAAAGCCAAAAAAAGCATCTTGGGAGGGAAATTCCCATCAGAGCCGAACCACCATAGAGCATCCTCCAAAAGGAAGGATGTCCCAGACATCCCAAAACAGAGGGAAACAACATTTCCCATTCCAGCCCCAAAGGAGAGCCAAGGAAAATGCAGAGGGGGCAGCGGTGCCAGCCTGACGATCTCTCTCTTCCCTCCAGCCTTCCAGAACCCCAGGAAGATGTGCTCCCGCAGCTCCTGCCACGACTACGAGTCCTCCTGCCACGGCTCCCGCTCCTCCTGCCACAGGTCCTGGTTCTCGTGCCTGCGCTCCCGCTCCTCCTGCCACGAGCCAGAGCCCTCCTGCCGCCCCGTCCCGAGGCAGCCGGTGCAGAAATGCACCTACGTGACGCCCTGCTGTCCCCCCGTGCAGCGCTGCTGTCCCCCTGCCCCCTACTGCCCTCCCGTCCCCTACTGTCCCCCTGTCCCCTACTGTCCCCCTGTCCCCTACTGTCCCCAGGCCCCCTGCTGCCCCCAGTACACCAAGAACGTCTGGAACCTTCCACCGGCCTGTCCCAAGTACTGAACAGGACCAGTCCCTCGGACATTCCGACCTCGGCTCGTCTCGTCCACGCTGAAATCCCTGGGTCTCTGCCATGTGGGATCCTGGTGGGGATGAAATGCTCCCCTAATTAACGTTCACGGTGTCGTTCTTGTCTAATTATCCGGGAAATGTCGTTTCTAATTATTCCGGGTGTAATTACTTTGTTGGGAGTCTTTCTGTGTCTTGCAGTTCTGTTTCAGACTTGTCTGGGTGTGGGAAAAAATAAATCTGATTCATGAGACCCTCGTTGCCTTTGAATTCCTTTTTCGTCTTTTTCTTTGATTTTTAAAAATTTTAAATTTTTTTTTCCAATTCCATTTTCTTTGTATTTCGAAAGTATGCCAGTATTTGGTGGCCAATAATTCCCACAGTAATTTGGAAATGAATAGAAGACACATCCATAAAGGAAAGGGGGAGATGGTCAAAGATTGGACTCGATGATCTCAGAGAGCTTTTCCAACCTCAGTGGTTACAGGAAATTAAATGGAATGGGAATAAGTAGGTCACAGTTGCCAGTGCTCTTTCTCAATATGCAATAATTTACCCTGAGCTCTGTTTCAGACCTTGGGTATAAATTTTCAAATATCTGAAACCCTCTGAGCCTCTGAAAACAGAAGGCCCAAATTCCTGTGAAAGAACTGTGAGCAAAGGACGATGAGTACTCTTTTTGAGATCCCGTTTTCCTGAGCAGGCCCTGAATTTGAAAGATTCAGAGTTGTTTTCTGGGTGTTTTTAGAAGGAGGTAGGAAGATTTTGGAGACCATCAATGTGGTGGACAAAAGGAGAGCTGTCACTTTGTCACCTGAGCACTGAGGGACCCACACCTGAGTCACAGAATGTCCCTGAGGAATTTCTGCCATCCTCCCTTGCTCCACAAACCCCCACAAGGAATTGGCTGCCTTCAGCCTGGAGAAAAGCTGTGGAACACCCCCAGTTTGGGAGATCTTCCCTCCCCAGTCAGTGAATCGCTCTAATGGGCAGCATCTTCCCAGGCTGAGGAGTTTCATTTCCTTCACTTCAAACTCTGAGTCCAACAGGGCCATAAATCCAGCTCTAGGGCCCAAACTCCCACCAGCACTGACAACACCCTATTTGATCAAGCTCCAGCTCCTGAATCCTTGATTTTCCTGAATCCTTTGGTGAAGTCAGGTGAAAAAAAATGTGAGGAATCACTGGAGGAAAGAGAATCCAAGGAAGAGGAAAATTTAATATCCTCAAACCTCATTCAGAGCTCAGCATGAGATGTTTTTCTCTGATCTCACGCATTGATAACCCTTGATTCACATGGAACCACCTGATGGGACCATCCCAGCCCTCTGCCAAGTGGAGGCACACGTGAAGAACCAGGAACATTTCATTTCTTGCCATTGCAGGGAGCCGAGGAGATCCCGCCGGATTTTCCAGCCTTGTGCCACCCCCAGGAATCGCAGCCGGTAATCCCATTTCCTCTTGGCATTCTGCAACAGGGGAATTAAAACCCTGAGCTGTCACCTGCACCCAACGGGAGAGCAACCCCAGGAGTCAGCGTTTCTGAGGCCTTTCTGTGCCTGACGCAATCACCGCTGTCCCTCGTCCCTAATTAACACCCGTCACATCTGTGTCAGGCTCCAGGAAATGGGAGAGAGCTGCCTCCCAAAATCCCTGCATGAGGGAATCACCGACGGGACGGGGCCCGGTGCGTCAAGCAGGGAACACCTAAAAAACAGGGGAAGTGCAAACATCTGCGGGATTGAACGCGGAATTAATTAAGGTGTCATTGCAAGGAGGTGCCTCACGCCCGAGATATCCTCAGGAGGGTATAAAAGGTCCCTCAGCCCCGTCCTCCCCAGTCGCTCGCTGTCGCTTCCAGAAGCTTCTCGCTGCAGCTCAAGAGGGTAAGACCAATTTCACCATTTCTGTTCTCGCTGGCAGAGGGGAAACCTCCACGAGGGGTTTCCATGGATCTCGTGGGAGCTGGGATTGAGCTGGGAATGAGCTAAAATTGAGCTGGGATTGAGCTGGGATTGAGCTGGGATTGAGCTGGGAGTGAGCTAAAATTGAGCTGGGGTTGAGCTGGGATTGAGCTGGGATTGAGCTGGGATTGAGCTGGGATTTAGGGAAATGCCTGCTGTTTCTGCTGAGGGAAGGGTGGGGAATGGCAGGTGGAGGGACAGGGATTCCCGGGAAAGGTGCAGCCCATGGAGGGATCCTTGGGTGACACAAACTCTGCTGGGACTGGGGATTGGGACAGGGGCTCCTGGGGGCTCCAACAGGGACCTGATTTCACAGAGCACACCCAGCAAATCCAGCAGGATCAAGGGGGTGTTTGGTCTGGATTAGGCAGGTGAAAAAGGAGATAAACAGTTCACTGGAAATTCAGAGGAAAATATCAATGAAAAGAAAAAGGGGGGAAGTACAAGAAGCGAATCTGAGCCTCCTCTCACCACGCTGACCCCTTGCTCCAAACAGCTCTCCAGAACCCCAGGAAGATGTGCTCCCGCGGCTCCTGCCACGACTACGAGTCCTCCTGCCACGGCTCCCGCTCCTCCTGCCACGGCTCCAGCTCCTGCCACTCGGGGCCCTCCTGCCACTACACCATCCAGAGGCAGCCCGTGCAGAAGTTCAGCTACGTGACACCCTGCTGTCCCCCCGTGCAGCGTTACTGTCCTCCAGTGCAGCGTTATTGCCCCCCAGTGCAGCGTTACTGCCCCCCAATGCAGCCCTGCTGCCCCCCAGTGCAGCGTTATTGTCCCCCAATCTGCCCCCAGGTCACCAAGAACATCTGCAAGCTGCCAACGTACCCCAAATACTGAGGACAGGATCCAGCACTGGGATGCACCGGCTCTCTCCTTGCCCCAGTCTTCCAGCTTGTCCCTGTGGCTCCTCCAGCTTTGTCACTTCTCTCCAAGCAAAGCCTTCTAAAACTGCCAGGGGTGATGGAGTTTTAGGATGAAACCTCTCGGTTTGGGGAGCTCTGAGCTGTTTTATCTTTTTTTCTGCCAGCGCTGGGAATTGTTCCCTTCTTGCTTTGCTGCTTCCTTCTCCAGCAGGACAATAAAAATGGTGTTTCAAGCCGAGCTGGCAGTCCTGGGTGTTTTCAGTCACTGCTGGATCGAGGGGCAAGAGGGACACGGAGGGGCTGGAGTGGATCCAGAGAAGGGGAAGGGGCTGGAGCAGCAGGAAAAGGGGCTGGAGAACTCCTGAGGGAGCTGGGGGGCTCAGCCTGGAGAAAAGGAGGCTCGGGGGAATTTCTGACCCTCCACAACTCCCTGACAGGAGGCTCAGGTTGGAATCAGCAGGAATTTCTCCATGGGAAGGGTGGTCAGGCCTTGGCAGGGGCTGCCCAGGGAGGTTTGGAGTGGCCATCCCTGGAGGTGTCCCAGGAAGGTTTGGAGGTGGCACTCAGTGCTGGATGGCCAAGGTGGGGATCAGGCACAGGTTGGATTTGGTGGCCTGGGAGCTCTTTTCTCTGGGATTCTGTGCTGCTCTGGTGGCACCTCTGGTTTTTTTTCAGGTTTGGAACCATAATTTAATCCTGGAGCTGGAGGAGTGCCAAGGGAACATGAAATCCATGGAAAAGGCCCTCAGGGCTGGGAGGAGCACGAGGGGTGAATTCCTGGGGGGACAAATCCTCACCCTGGGCTCAGCAGATGTTGGGGGTTCAGGTTTCCAGCTGTTTATGTTTTCCCCAGGTGTTTCTGCTATTTTTGGAACCAAAACAAAAGTAAATCCTGCAGGGTTTGGAAGCTGGAACAGCCGCAATTAAGCCGTTTCTGAAGTTAAATAAGTGAAGGTTTCCCCGGTGTGATTCACCCCTCATCACCCATCCCTGGCCTGGGAAACAGCCTGGAATGAGCTGAGTGCTGCAATAGCCAGTAAATGACCAGTTGGTCAATAAGCAATTGGAATTAGTTATTTATAGGCTGTGGAGAAAATGCTCATTAGAGAGGAATGGGTTAAAAAGGAAAAGTTGCAGCCGGGACAGGGAGCAATGAATGAGTCACCTGCCTGGAGGTTCCTGCCCTTGCTAAAACGCGGCTCAGCCTCACACGAGCCTAAAAAACCGATTTTCTTACTCATTCCTGCCCTCCCTGCAGGTGGGAATTTTGTTACTGAGGCTCCATGGCTTCAGTGGTTTGGTCTTGCAGTAAAAACTTTCACTTCCCTGTGCTGCCCCAGCTTCCAGCTTTCTCCTCTGTCACTGACCATGGCACAATTTATTTCCTTTCCCAAACCCAGAGAAGGCCATAAAATTGATAAGGAGCCTCTTCCCTGTGGATCCAGGTGGGGAATATTGGTAATGTTGGGCCTGTGGAGACCCCAGAGCCCCTCCCAGGATCTGCAGGGCTCCAGGGAAGCTGGAGAGTGAATTTTCCTCAGAAACTGCACAGGAAAATTATTTCAGAGCAATGGAGAGGAGTTTTAGGTGGGATATAGGGAAGAAATTGCTCCCGGTGAGGGTGGGGAGGCCTCAAAGCACCACGAGCATTTGGCAAGAGAAATCCTCTTTGCTCCAGGTCGCCTGAAGGGACATTTCTGCTCCGCTAAGGACATGTCAAATAACGTAAGAGTGGATTCCAGAGCCAGGATGAACTGTGAGGAAACCCCCGGTGTTTATTAGTGAGGAGGAATTTGCCTCAGCTGTCTGCCAGCAAGGATTGCCTCCCTGGGTCTGTAATTCCCAATCCAAACAAACACTGCTCTGCTCCTCCGGGCACCTTTCGGGGCCTGCTGAGTGCCTTCACTCAAAGCAAAACACAATTGAGAAATTTCTGTGGCCCTGAGTTAAATATTTTCCTATGTAAAAGGTGGATCCACCTTGCTTTAAACATCCAGCCCTAGCAGTGGTTGTTTTTTTGACTCGCTGGATAAATCCATGCACCAAATCTGGACAAATCAACATAAAAGGGCCTCATTTTGGCCAGCCTCTCCTTCACCTCCCTGCTCAGGATATCCCACATTTCTAATGCTGGGGTTTGCTGTCCCTTCTCTGCAGGCTCAGAAATCTTGGTTGGTGTGAATTTCAATCACTAATTAGGTGATAATGAGTGGCACCCGGCTCAAGGTCATTAACACAACTGAGCACAATGGGACACTAAGATTGGACAGGAACGCTGACCTTGGGATGACCTTGCCTGGAGAAATGGTGACCTCATGGTCCTGTGAGCTCTTCCAAGCAGGACCAGCTCCTCAAATTGTGATGTAGCCAAACATCACGAGCAGAACTGAGGGGAAACAGAGGCTTTGTGTCACCAGGGGTCAAATGGAAGGTTCTGGTGACCCAAAGTGTCCTCAACACCCAGAACTGGATGAGCAAACCCAGCCTAAATCTCCTCTCCTTCACCCCAGCAGGAGTCAGGGGTCTCCAGGGGTGTAGAGGATCCTTTGGTGCTCTGCCCCAGAGCAGCAGCAGCCCTTGCCCTGGGGGTGACCTCAGACACCAAACATTTCACCCGTCACTCATAGCCTGGGGTCACTCACAGCCCGGGGTCACTCACAGTCTGGGGTCACTCACAGGCCAAGGTCACTCACAAGCCAAGGTCACTCAAAAGCCAAGGTCACTCATGATCTGGGGTCACTCACAGCCTGGGGTCACTCACAGCCCGGGGTCACTCATGGTCTGGGGTCACTCACGATCTGGGGTCACTCATGATCTGGGGTCACTCACAGCCTGAGTTCAGTCACAGCCCGGGGTCACTCATGATCTGGGGTCACTCACAGCCTGAGGTCACTCATGGTCTGGGGTCACTC
>JAHLSL010000179.1:390211-401298 GCA_025920805.1 Petroica traversi
GATCCATGCCAGACCGTGTGTTGTGACCCATGCCAGAAGCCCTGCTGCGATCCGTGCCAGTCTGTGTGCTGCGATCCATGCCAGAAGCCTTGCTGTGACCCGTGCCAGTCTGTGTGCTGCGATCCATGCCAGAAGCCTTGCTGTGACCCGTGCCAGACTGTTTGCTGTGACCCGTGCCAGAAGCCTTGCTGTGACCCGTGCCAGTCCGTGTGCTGCGATCCATGCCAGAAGCCCTGCTGTGACCCGTGCCAGACTGCCTGCTGTGACCCGTGCCAGTCCGTGTGCTGTGACCCGTGCCAGAAGCCCTGCTGTGACCCGTGCCAGTCCGTGTGCTGTGACCCATGCCAGCAGGCCGTGTGCTGCACCAAGGTGTGCCAGAAGTCCGTGTGCTGTGTCCCTCGGCCCTGCTGCTGCCCCTGTGGGTCCTGCTGCTGCTGCGTGGTGAAGAAGCCGGTGGTGGTCTGCTGCACCCCCGTGAGGAAGTACTGCACCCCCTGCATCCCCATCCAGCAGTGCTGTGCCAGCCTCAAGAAGAGCTGCTGAGCAGTTCCCGGGTGGCTCTGACGGCTCCAACCCCGGCGTGAGAGGAGAACGGGCACAAGGAGGTGAAAAGCTTCTTGTTTGCATCAGGTTCTCATCGTGATGGAGCCAATTCGTAGTGATTTTCTTCTTCTTTTTCCAGCTCAAGCTGCTTCTTTCTGTCATTTAGTTATGGACTGTTTTTAATTATTGACTGTCTTGAGTAGGCCTGGATTTATCTCCCATTGTATCAGGCATTAGATATTAGTGGGGTGTTAATTCTCCTCTTGGTGGTTGGGAAACCTTTGGTGTCACTGTGATCACTGTTCATTTCCTCTCTTGGCTCGTAGACAATAAAATGTAGCATCAAGCAAAACACAACATTTGGTCTTTTGGTTGTTCTTACATGGCTTTGCCCTTAATTTGTCACCTTGCCCAGGGTTTGTCACCTTGCCCAGAGTTTGTCACTTTGCCCAGGGTTTGTCACTTTGCCCAGAGTTTGTCACTTTGCCCAGGTTTGTCACTTTGCCCAGAGTTTGTCCTCATTCCAGCACCATCTGTGACTTTTGGCCGAGCTCCTGGCTGTGTCCCATTTGGGACACAAAGAGCTGTCCAGGCTGCTGGCACAAACCAGCTCACATCTGTGGAGCATTCCTGATCCCCTGGAATGGGAGCCCAGAGCAGCTGTGGCTGCCCCTGGATCCCTGGCAGTGCCCAAGGCCAGGCTGGAAGGGGCTGGAGCAACCTGGGACAGAGGAAGGGGTCTCATGGCAAGGGGAGGAACGGGATGAGCTCTAAAATCCTTCCCAGCCCAAAGCATTCCTTGTTCCCTCCTTGCCCCTCCGGATCACCAGCTCAGATTTCACTACAAAACTAAAAGGTGAATTAATTAAAACTCAAAGGGCAAGGACTGAACGAGGCATAACTGCACCATCTGAAAACACAGGGAATCCTGGAATGCCCTGGCTCGGAAAGGATCCACCAGGATCACGGAGTCTGACTCCTGCCCCTGCACAGACACTCCAAAATCCCACCCTGGGCATCCCTGGCAGCGCTGTCCAAACGCTCCTGGAGCTCTGGCAGCCTCAGGGAGCCTGGGCAGTGCCTCACCACTCTCTGGGGGAAGAACTTTCCAGAAATATCCAACCTAGACCTCCCCTGGCACAGCTCCAGCCCTTCCCTGATCCTGTCCCCGATCCCAGAGCAGACACGGGAGCTGTCCCATGGGAGGGAGCTGGGGACAGCTGGGCACGGGAGCTCATCCCTGATCTCGGGAGGGGTTCCAAAAGGTACCGAGAGGAATTCACTACTCACTGAGCAGCAGGCAGCATCTTCTTCCCACCACCATCTTCCAAAGACAAAAGCTTAGAAACCCCCTGAACTCGCTGTGAGATTTTTGAGGGAGCAGAGCGTTTTCCCCCTCTCGTTCCTGGACTACGAGCCCTGGAATGAAACCCAGGGCTGGCATCCAACTTAAAAGCCTCATTCCTAAAATAACAAACCCGTGAGTCAACGATACCTTCCCTCCCCGGCTGGGACTTTCTTTGCTATTAAAATGCAGGACTCAGCTCGGAATTGCAGGTCTGGGGAAAACGCCTGGAGCTCCAGCTTGATTTGCTTCCTCCAACCTTCACACGCGACATCTGCATTGAAATCTTCTTCTCTACGTGTTCGACTCCTCTGAAAGCATTGCTTGGCTCTTCAGGATGGTTTTTATTTATAGTAAATCAGGCAGAACTCACGGGCAGGACAAAATTCTGTATCACATATTTTAGAAGTGCTTTCTGTGAAGAAAAACTTGTGAATACTCATTTCCTCATGGAACCATGGAATGGAATTTAGAAATTATGCCATTCCAAGCCCCCATCGTGGACAGGGACACCCTTCACTAGACCATGTTGCTCAGAGAGCCATCTGACCTGGCCTTACCCTACGCAGGAAAAGCTGCAGGATTCACAAAGGTCCTGCGACTCAAACTCATGGAACCACCATGGAAGTCCCCAAACCCATCACAGGATGGGAGGTGGCCCGTGCAAGGAACTTTGTGTAGATGTCATTTCTGACCCAAGTGCAGCTTAAACGGCATTGAACAGCAGGGGAACAGAATAAATGCAGTTCAGCCTGGAGAGGAGATGGGTTTAGATGGGACATTGGGGAGAAAACCTTCCCTGGTCCAAGGCCAGGCTGGATGGGGCTTGAAATCACCTGGGAGAGAGGGAGTTGTCCCTGCCCATCCAGGAGGGTTGGACTGGATGATCTTTGGGGTTTCTTCCAACCCAAACCATTCCATATTTCTATGACTGCAATGCCAGGATCGTCTTGGCCAGCAGGACAATGAAACCCGATAAAAATGCGATGAATGGTTGATTCAGGGGAGATGTTTGAGGGTTTACACAAGGAGGACGTTGCTTCCTGCAGGCAACTCTTGGTTATTATTGAGCGACCGAAACAATGCTCCCCTGGGGACAATTCCAGACGGGACACCCGACGTCACAGGAGGTCATGGTCACATCCTGGAAAGGCAGATCCTGTCCCAGTCACCAGGGATCACCTGCCAGCACGTCAGCCTCCCAGTCAGAGTCTCCTGAAGGTGATGGCAGCCTCTTTTTGCCATGAATTGGTGCTGCCTCAGCATCCTGGAATTCCCATCTTTTCCTGGAGACCCCTCTCATCACGTGGAAACACCATCAACATCTTCTTCTAACTTGGAGCTGTCCCTGCTCTGCGTGTGGCCGCAATTCCCCACAGGAACACTCGAATGTGATCACCACAAATCTCAGTCTCAGAAACCTTGGGATAATCTCAGAAAATGGGACCAACATAGGGAAAAACCCTCACGTGTGCACTGCTGCTTTGAAAGCCACTCCATTTAGGCTCAACCCATCCATTTCATGGATGAAAATTTTAAAAAATCCTAATAATACAATAAAAATTAAAAATCAGGGAGTGTGACGACCCAGCACCCTGAAGGAAGGCCTAAGATCAAGGCTGAGAAATTTCAGCCTAAACTTTGACCGCAGAGGCAGCAAAAAAAAAGATTCCCGTTGAGCAAAAAATTTCCACTGGTCCCCAAAAGTCCCAAGGGCAGAGGGGACACATCAGCAATGACAACTCCAAGTTCCAGACGTGGTTGTCCCAGTGCTTCAGCTCCCGGCTGCCCCCAGGCACATTGTTCAGCGTCCCTGTGTCCCAAGGTGATTCCTCGGGGAGGGATGGGAGCACCTCAGAGCTCCCTCCCTCCGCTGCCATTAACGCAAATCCATTAGAAAATTTGCATCTGTTGTTCCTCTGGACGAGTAATTATGGGGCACAATTGAGGTGGTGAGCAAACAGAAAGAGGCAGAGATTAAACACCGGAAGACACGTGAGGGGACAGCCGGGGTGATCCACGGACTCGGAATTGCCAAGGGATGCCTCATTTCCAGGGGAGGAGGCTCTGGAGCGAATAAAAGGCTCCCCGGCCCAGGGGTCCTCATTCGGTCGTCTCGACTTCTCCTCTCCTCCCTCCTCTGCTCAGCAGGGTAAGTTGGACTTTGCTGCTTGCCTTTACTTTGGGGCTCTGTTTCCGTGGGCTCCTCCAGGATTTCCTGGGCTCTCTGGCTTGGGACTGGATGCCGCCGAAGATTTGGGATCACAGATTGGTTTTGGGGACCAGAGATGGGTTTTGGGCTGCACCCGGGTGGTTTCTCTCTGAGAGAACCAGTGCTGGACAAAACTCCCAAAGCACAGGAGCAGGACTGTGATTCCAGGGACAGGCTGAGCTGGAGTTCTGGACTCCAGGCACGTCCCTGGCCATTTTGGGGTGGATTTGGGGATAAAGACGCTTTAAGTTAGCTCAGCCTCTGGGAGATTCAAGCAGAGAAAAAGACAAACTCTCTCTTTCCCTTCCAGCTTTGCTCCTCTCCCAACACCAAGATGTCTGGGTGCTGCGGCGGTGGGAATAGCTACTCCGTGTGCTGCTACAGCAGCCCCAAGAGCTGCAAGAGGCCCATGTGCTGCAGCCCCATGCAGTGCTGCACGCCCTGCTGCACGCCCTGCTGCATGCCCATGCAGTCCTGCTGCATGCCCATGTCCTGCTGCTACACCATCAGCAGCAACAACGGCGGCTGCTGCGGCGGCGGCAACGGCGGCTGCTGCGGCGGCAACTGAGCCCTCGCGGATTATTCCCCCCTGGACACGGATGTGGAACCCCAAATGCTGCTCCTCCTGTGCTTAGAGACCCCAGAACTCCTCTTCTCCTCCTGCCTTCCCTCACCCTGTGCTTGTGATGTGCCCTGAAGCTGCCGCCCTGCGAGTTCCTCCCGCGAACGCTGCTCCAGCTCTTCGTTTTCCCTCTGAGTGTGTGGGATTTTTCACTCTTTCCCCCGCTGTTCTGCCTCGCTCTGTCTGACAAAAAACCCCAATAAAATCTGTAGTTTGTGACCCTGCAACCTGCTGGTGTGGATCTGTTTGTTGGCTGATGGACCCAGAGGGTTTTGCCTCGCCTTTCAGCTTTTCCTGGCTGGAAATTTTTTCCAATTTCTGGGGTTCTGCTGTCTCCAAGGTGTTCACTAGAGGAGAATCAGGGCACCTCTGATACTTCAATTAAAACTGGAGTTCCTGGCACCTCTGGGAGGGATATTTGCCCTCTCAGTATAAAATAACAGAGAAAGAGGAAGAAAACAGGAGAGAAGAAGTTTGTGTGGGGACCTCACAGCACCTTCCAGGATCTACAGGGGCTCCAGGGAAGCTGGAGAGGGACTTGACCTCAGGAACGGCAGGGACAGGACACAGGGAATGGGCTCCGGGGGACAGAGGGGGAATTTAGGTTGGATATTGGGAAGAAATTGTTCCCTGTGAGGGTGGGGAGGCCCTGGCACAGGTTTTCCAGGGAATTTCTGGTTACAACACCTCTGGAAGTGTTCAAGGCTGAGCTGGACAGGGATTGGAGCCACCTGGGATAGTGGAAGGTGTCCCTGCCCATGGCAGGGTGTGGAATGAGAGGATTTTTAAGGTCCCTTCCAACCCAAACCAGTCTCTGATTATATAAAAATAACTCAAACTCAGGAAGGTGGGGAATGTTTTCTAAATGAGCCTGACACAGACATTTCCCAGCTAAGAAAGCTCCATGGATTCCAGCCAGCCAAAGATCTCTCTCAGGACCCTCAGCCAGTCCCTGCAGACGCTCAGGACAGGGAGGTTCTGCCTCTGCCAAACTGAGTTACCAGATACTGAGCTGAAGTCGTAAAACAACTGCTGAGAAACCCCTGCTGCCTTTAATCAGTTGGGGTTGTACCAAAACATGAAAGTTCTGCACCATTGTCCTATTGATGCATTTAAGGCCCTTTTCTGACTCTGTTTCCATCCTGTTTCCCTCCCTTATTTGCCTTATTATCCACATCCCGCTCCCCAAAAATTATTTGGGTACCTTGGTTCCACCAAGAGCTGGACACGAGGTGGGAAATGCCCACCTTGATCTCCCTTCCCGCAGCTGCAGGATCTGCCAGTGGATAATTCCCCTCGGGAGTGCATCCCTTTTCTTCTGCCCCATGAATTCCTTGCGAATTAAAAAAATGGATCTGTCCAGGTGCATTGGTCTCTCCTCCCAGGAAGGAAATGCCGCGCGTGTTCTGCTGCCCCTCACGGAGAAGTCTCAATTACCTGCGCTGCTTCTCCAGGGTTTCACCCCAGGAATTGCTCTCATGCCAGGGAAGCCTGGAAAGGAGCTGTTGGCATTTCCTGCAGGGATGAAACAGCTCTGAAATCTCAATCTGCTCCTCATTTTTCTGCACAGAGAGCAAACCGAGGTCTCTGTCACCGTCCTCGGGGCCAGGTCCAGCTCACCTGGGCCGACCCCTGTCCCGAGCAGCCCCGGGATCCCCGAGGATGTCAGGCAGCAGCAGGGAACTGGCCAGGCAGGATCCACCATCCTCTCATTATGCAGCTCTCAGGATAATGCAGCCAGGTCCTCAGCTGAGAGCTGCAATTTCGGACCATGAAAAAATTCCTCCCGGAATTCCTCCCCGCTGCTCCTGCCAGGGCTCGGCTGCCCAAGGCTCTGCCTCTCCCTACCTCCCTCACAGAAAATGGTTTCACCTCATCAAAATCTCTTCCTGAGTCCCTGCCTCCCACTCAGCTCCAGCGAGGAGCAGTTTCTGTGCTGGGCACTTCTCTTCCACCTCAATCTTCGCCTTTGGTTCACTCTGGGCTCTGTCCCCTTCCAAACCCCTCAGAGGGCCCTGCACCAAATCCAAACCCCTCTGTCCCTGCTGGGACCCGCCTGGATTTCAGCTGGTTCCAGGGGAGGCTGCAGGAGGGAAATGTTGGCTTGGGGTGCATCACCCCCAGTCCCAGAGCCACTGTCCCGTCGCCTCTTGCACAGCCAGAGCTGCCCCTTAACCTTTTAATTAAAATATTAATTTAAATATTAATACTACTAATAAAAATTAGTAAATAAAAGGAGAACTTCCCAAACCTGGAAGTGCCCAAGGATAGGCTGGATGGAGCTCTGAGTCTTGCTGGACGTGTCCCTGCCCATGGCGGAGGGTTTGGAACTGGATGATTTTTAAGGTCCTTTCCAACCCAAACCATTCCAGGACGGATTTGCCCGAGTCACGTGCAGGTGACTGAGCCCCAGACATCCCAAACACTCCCAGCTCCCACCTCACGTGCCCGTCCGGGAACAAACAGCCCCATTTTCCTGACATTTTCCCAATTTGCTGCAAACACCATTCCGATGAAACAACCGGCGCCACGCCGCCGTTCGGTTTTGGCTCCTGCATTGATTCAGCACCAGCTGCTGCTGAGTCAGTCCCGGAACATCTCTGTCCAGCAGATACGAGGCCGCATTTTTTGGCTCCCTCGCAAGGTTGTGGGGAGGACAAATCCATCCAAATTCATGGGAGCCCTTTGATTATCTCCAGGCTAAACCATGACGAGGCAGAACAAGGGCGGTGATCACCAGTAATGAGGCGAAATGCAAATTCCAGGCGACACACAAGGCTAAAAAATATGGGTTTGGATGGATAAACAGGGAAGCTGGAATGGTCAATGGCTGTCTCACTTCCAGGAGGGAGGATGGCTGGGAGTATAAAAGGGCTCCGGGCCCAGCTCGCTTCATTCGCTCGTCTTCTCCTCCCTTCACCTCTCCTCACTCTTCAGCAGGGTAAGTGAGAGCTTCTAACCCTTCCTTTGAATCCCGAAAGGGAATTTTGGGTATCTTACAGCAGATCCCAGTATTTCTGGGGGTCTGGGATGGGGGTTGGATGTCGGGGTTTTATGAACTCTGCACGAGGGGTTCCAGGGACGAGCTGGAAATGTTCAGGGAGGCTCTGGGAGTATCAATGGGGCCGTGGAGGGCTCGGGGATGGAGAATGATCCAGAAGGGCCCAGAGTGAGGGCTCAGTGCTGGGTTGCTCTTCTTAAAACACCAGAGATGTCCTGGAACGAGTCCTTGGGCACCCACACTGTGGGGAAAACCCAGAGGAGCAGCGGCCACGATTTACACCCAGGACACCCCTGGGTTTCCCCTCCTTGAGCCCCAAATCTGAATTAACGAACAGAGCTTTGAATTCCCCCCTCACAGCCTCTCTCTGCTCCTTCCAGCTTCGCCTCCTCTCCCACCACCCTCCAAGATGCCCAACGGATGCTGCGGATGCTGCGGAGGCAATAATTACTCGGTGACCTGCTACAGCACCCCCCGGGCCTGCAAGACGCCCATGTGCTGCAGCCCCATGCAGTGCTGCAGCCCCTGCTGCATGCCCATGCAGTCCTGCTGCATGCCCATGTCCTGCTGCTACACCATCAGCAGCAACAACAACGGCTGCTGCGGCGGCTGCTGCGGCAACTGAGCCGGCTGGGACACGGACACGGACACGGACACAGACACGGACATGGACACGGACATGGACACGGGCACGGAGACCACCCCAAACCTCTTCCTCTTGCGCTCAGATACTTAAAATTTCTCTTCTCCACTGCCTTTAGTCCCCCGGTGCTTGGCTGTGCCCCGAAGCCGCTGCCCAGCGAGTTTCGGGTGCTGCTCTTCCTTTCCCTCCTGGTGTGTGGGATGTCTCCTCTCCCTTCTCTTTCTTTAATTCCCCAATTAGTCATGAAAGGCAATAAAATTTGTCAGTTCTGATCCTGCAAACTCCTGGGTTATGTTTATTCATTTATCTTTAGCCCTTAAACAGCAGCGCCGCTGTGGGATGTGTTTAGTGTTTGCCTAATTGATTAACGTAATTAATTTTGCATGTTTGTCATTCTGCTGCTGACAACGCCCGCCCCGTGTACCTGGTGAACTCCTCGGGCCGATGCTCACCCGGGGGAAAATGGGACTCGCAAGGGAAAAACGTCACCTCAGCAAGAGGAGCATCAGTTTAATTCCCTCTTTCTCCTGCTGATTTTTGAAGATCCAGTTGGTGACCAAAGCATCTCTGTGGTCCTCAAGCCGGAGCTGAAGGTCGTTTTTTCCTCATGGGAAACATCCCTGAGAACTTGTTGAGCTTTAAAGGAGGCTTCTTAAATTTATTAAATAGACCAGAAAGCAAGGCCTGCGTGGAGGGAGGGATTCACTGGGAGATGTGAAGGCTGAGAAATTATTCAGGTTGAAAAGAACTTTAAATCTCATCCACTCCCATCCCTGCCATGGACAGGGACACCTCCCACTGGCCCAGCTTGCTGAGATTTAGGTCCAGCCTGAAGGATCCAGAAATTCCAAGTAATTTTCTCTGGGTTCTATTAAAATGCGGGAAACTTTAAGAGACGGGATTCAGAAATTCAATATTCACACTTGGGGATTTGTGAAATCCTCGGGAAGGGAAGTGACTCCAAATCTCTCAAAAAAAATTCCAAACCCAGCATAAACCTGGGACCCTGGAAATGAGTTCTAAACCTAAAATCCTGCTTGGCCCTAACAGATCCCGAGGTCTTTTCCATCTTTTCACACAATTCCCATGGCTTCCTGCCAGGCAATTCCACTTCTCCTGTAGCTATGGAATAAATTACGGCAGAGCCGTGTCAGGGGCCGGCAGAGCTCTGGAGCCACACCCCCGAATTCTGCAGATGCTTTTCCCGGTGATTCAAACCCAAATTCCACTGCACAGAGCTCCGAGCATCCCCGGCAGAGGCTCCGCATGGAAACGCCTTTGGAACCTCGGGGGCTCCGGGGAGAGGAAAGGAATCTTCCTGGTGCTTCAGAAACGTCTGGGCCACAGAAATGCAAAATGGAGCAGCCACACAGAATGTGAATCAAAGCAAAAATGCCAGAAAGGTGGACACGGCGCTTGGCAAAGCCCGGAATTGTTTCTGCGTGAGGTCATCGCTCCTCCGCTGTCCCCATTCCAGACTTTCCACGCATAAAAGGCTTTTCCTCGCCGTAGCCGAGGTGCCCCGCACGTGGGAGGGATTTAAATCCATTTAAATCATGGAACAAACACCCAAACATCCCATCCCTTCTCTGCCGCGGTGCCCCCCGTGCCCGGTGTCCGTCGGGATCCCGGATTCCCATCTCCCGTCTCCATCCCGGGGCCGCCCTGGATCCCCTCCCCTCCCTCTGGAAGGACTCCCCGAGGTTTTCCCAGCTCCACGAGAGTCTCCTTTGGGGCGCATCACTCAGCACCCCGGCATTCCAGGTATCCGCATCCCGGGGTCCCGCCTGACTAACGCGGGGCAGGAGCTCATGGGGCACGACCAGGACTAATGGGATAATGGCCAGTGGCTCTGCAGAGCGCCGGGCTGACAGCGCTAATTGCGGCTGATGAATCCGCCAGGAACAAAACACACACACACAGACACACACACACACACTCGGCAGCGGCCTCAGTGCTCAGCTATTCATTCCCAGGACGTGCCTCATCCCCAGCACAGCTCGGCCGAGTATAAAAGCTTCCAGCCCCGGCTGTGTCCTCAGGACTCCGACTCCCTGCCCAGCCCGTCCGTCTCCGCTCGCAGGGTGAGTTGGATTCTCTCAGCCCTTTCAGATTATTCCGGTTTTTTCTTGGAAATAGAAAAACAAACAAACAAACAAAACAAACAAAAAAAAGGCAGCGGTGGTGTGTTTTCTTTTTCCCGGGCTGTTTATGCCCAAGGGATTGGTCACCCTCAAAGGATTTGTGAGTCATGGGAGAAGCAGCTCCCGAGGGAATTGGGGGGCTCAGCCTGGAGAAAAGGAGGCTCGGGGGGGTCTGCAGAACTCCCTGACAGGAGTGGGCAGCTGGAGGGGTCGGGCTGTGCTCTCAGAGAACACGGACAGGACAAGGGAAGCTGTGCCCGGGTGGAAATTTGGGAATTTCCCCATGGAAAGGGCGGCCAGGCCTTGGCAGGGGCTGCCCAGGGATGTTTGGAGTCTCCATCCCTGGAGTTGTCCAAGGAATTCCTGGCACTCAGCGCTCTGGGCTGGGCAAAACGCTCTTGATCCTTCCCAGTCTGGGCTGGATGACCCTGGAATTCCTTCCCAACCCAAATAACCCCGGCTCTCTGATCTCTGCCCCAGGATGCTCTACCAGAAAGGCGGCACCGACCACGACCTGTGCCAGCACAAGGGCCGGACGTGGCCGCGCTGCAGTGGGCACAGCCACGAGGGCCCCGGG
>JAHLSL010000180.1:1825-17224 GCA_025920805.1 Petroica traversi
GCACTGGAGCCCCTCAGAGAGAAGCTGAGGGATGCACTGGAGCCCCTGAGACTAAAGGGAAGAGCTGTGGATTTTCCTTGATGGAGTTTACAGGAATGCAGCACTGGGGAACACTCTGAGTGTCTGCCCAGTTTAACTGGTTTTCTTGAAATAAACTGGTGCCAGAACATTCCAGAAGGGTCACAGGGAGGGGGAAAAGGGGTCTCAGTGGGGACAGGGCTGGGACAGTCCTGCCAGAGGGGCTGGGGAGCTGCAGAGGGTTTAAAGCCCTGTCCCCAACCCAACCCCCCAAACTCAGGATCCTGGAATTGGTTCCTCCTCTGATTCCCCCTCCTTGCAGCCAGGCATCATTGGTGCTGCTCAGAGCGTGGGATGGGGAGGGGATAATTAGCCCTGAGCCTTCCTCTACCTGCAGGAGGCTGGAAGGAAATTCTGAGTCAGACCAAAACAACATTTAGAAAATACAGCAGGCTCGGGCAGGATGATCAGTGGCTGGTAATGACAATTTATCTTGTCACATCTTGATGCCTCCTGTTGTAACGTCCTCCCTGCCTGGTTTGCAGGGAAAGGCCATCCTGTAAATCTCAGAGGCACTGGGAGATATTGTCCTTCTCACTTCACAGGCTGGAGAGGTGCCTTGAGCAGGAACCTGGCAGGCACAATTCCACCCAGAGCACCTTCACTGAGCTGCAGGAGCTTTGTTTCCCTCCTCATTCAGCCCCAGCTCCTCTCCTGCCACAGAACAACTCCCACTGCCAGCAATTCCCACTGCAAACACTTCAAACAATTCTCTCCAGGCTGATCAAGCCCACGCTGGCACACCAGAGGAGATGAGCCTTGCACCACGGCAGGCTGCAGGAACACATCATATTTCTTCCCTTGGGAAACCCTGCAAGGGCACCAGAGATATCCTGGGAACAAGGATGGACAAAGCCCTGCAACCCACCTGGGAAGCAAAGTGGGTGTCTTCCTATCTTGCAGACAAGGTTAAGGACATTTTAAAAAGTTCCTGGGAGCTCATGAAGGTCCCCAAGAAAGGAATAAACACAGGAGTGCCAGCTGCCAGTGTCCAGGTTTAACTGGTAAATGCAGCAGGTTCAGTCAGCTCTGGGGGCTGTTTCCATGTTTTCCCTGGCAGATGCTGAGCCAGTCGGACAGAGCCACTGCTTGAGCATCAGAGGAGAGAGGAGAGAGGTTCACAGGAGCGTGGTTTAATTCCCAGCCGCTGTCAGCTCGGAGCACGCACATGTTCGGCTCTCACAGCCCAAGTAACTGATAAGAGCTCGTTTATTAATCCCTGGTAACTCAATCTGCCCTCCCAGCCCCGAGTGCTGAGCAGAGCCGATGCCCTCAGGAGCTGGAGATCAATTTAAATTTCCCGAGCCTCAGTCCCTGACTCACTCCATAGTGCCAGTGCTCCTCAGAATAACCAGGGAGAGGATTTTCTGTCACGTCCCTGATCCCAGCTCCCCTTCCAGCAGTGCTGGCTGCCACATCCTGCTGTGCCGGAGTCACGGACAGGAGCCGTGCAGGGGGACACGTCTGACCAGCTCCCTCCCCCTCCATCAGCCCTGGGATGGATCCTCTGGTGCTTCCACGCAGCTCCGTCTGGAGCTGAGACTCCAGGGCCCCTCATGATCGTCTCTGTCACTCAGTGCTGCTCAGATGCTGCAGGGAACGCTCCCTTGGAAGCGGCAGCTCCAACAGAGAGCTGGGAGAGGAACCAGACTGGAGGGACGGGGAAAACAAAGTCACTGCCTGGACTGGGACGTGGCCCGGGTGACCCAGGTGACGCAGCCACCCGGCAGGGGTGGGAGGCAAACCAGGTTAATGAGCTGTGTCCTTAATGGCCCGCGTGCAAATCCTGATTGCCGCTCCTGATTGCTTTGTCCAGCCCTCCCAGTCCCACCTCTCAGGGATCCTCCTGGAGAATCAGAGCCCTGCAAGGGAGGGTGGCAGCACTGCTGACCCAGGACACTCTGCTTCAGCAGCCCCAAAACACTGCTGACCATGAACTCTTCAATTCTGGCACTGCAGGTTCTGCTGCTCAATAAAAGTGGAAAAAAAAAAAACACATTTATGAGGGAACAGTCAATAAAGGGAGACTTGCTTATCACAGCTGGATAGGAATGGTTGGAAACTGCACCCTCGGGAATGGTGAGGGGTCACTGTTTCAGGACAGCTGCTGTGTCCTGGAGCTGAGGGCCCCCTGCAAGGCTGGAAGAGGGACCCTGAGACATTCAAACACCCCAGATTTGGTCACAAAGCTGGAAAGTGGATGTGGTCACTCCTCCTTCCTGGCCTGGTGCAGCTCCTGGGGCTCAGTGTCCCCTGCTCTGCATTTCAGCAGTGTCAGCCCATCAAGAACCTGTTCAGGAGCTGCTGAGCCTGGGGGTACAACAGGAGAGGGTGCTGGGGTCACCGAAACACCCTGGTGACACCTGAGTACTGGCACAAGAAAAAGGAGAAGACAACAGCTCAGATGAAATGTTTTTATTGCACTTTTATTCAGGCTCTGAGCAGCCACAAACCCACAGCCCCTCTGCTCCCCAGCACTGCTGTGTCCCTCCCAGCTGTGCCCTGCTGGTGCCCCAGCCCAGGCAATGTCACCTCAAGGCTGTCCCCCCAGGGAAGGTGACACCCTGCTCTCGGCTGAGCCTGGCTGCTCAGCGTTCTGAGGCGCTGACTGAAGTCTCTTTTCCCCAGGTCTTTAGGGAACCTCAGCTCCTCGGAGCTGCTTTGCAGGATCAGTGGAGGGTGAAATGGCCAGGCTTGAGCTGCCGCGGGTGGACAAGGTGCCTCCTGAGGATCCTCTGGAACAAATTCTTCCTGGCTGTCACCGCGGGGAGCTCCAGGCTGGAGCTGCTCCTCCGACAGCCCATGCCCAGGAGCCTCCCGTCGCTCTTCTCTGCCTCTTGGCTTTCCACAGCCTCTGTTATTTGGATGTCTCTGGGCAGGGGAAGCCCTGCTGGGGTCGGGCTGCTTCCACCGTCCTTGTGACCGTTGGCGCGGGGACTTGGCTGCTTGTGGTCCCTCCGGCTTCCTCCCGTCGCGGAGTGTCCCTCAGCAGCAGGAATCCCGGGATGTCTGCAGCATCCCAGATCCTCCGGGCAGCTGGGCCGTGTCCCGGCAGCGGGACCCCGAGGGTGGCCCCAGCCCGAGTGAAAAAACGCCTCCTCGCTGGTGACCTGCGGGCTCCGCCCCAGGGTGACAAAGCCGTACGGGGTGGTGACCTTGGGGAGGTGGGGCAGGGACAGAGCTGCCCAAGCAGTGGGGTCTGGGTTGGAGCAGGAGGAGTTAAACCAGGGTGAGTTAGAGCCTTGCTCATCCTGCACCGTTGGGTCCCAGCTGCTCCTCCAAGCCGTCCCCTGCGGCTGCCCCGTCCCCTCCAGCTGTCCTGTTCCCCCCGGCTGTCCCGCCCCCTTGCCTGAGCATCTCTGCTTCTTGTGGATGTCCAGGGACGGGATAATGAACTGCGGGATGCGGTCGGGGGTCACCACGTGGAAGAAGATGTCGCTGGAGCTGCTGCCCTGGAGCGCGGGGGGACAGAGCGAGCCCCGCCAGAGGGACATGGTGGCCCCGAGGGCTCGCTGGGCAGCGCTGGGGTTTTTATGCTCCTTGGCCACCCCCGGCTGGTGACGCGCGGTGACGACACCGCCGGGTCCCTGCCAGGGTCCAGCGCCCGGGGCACGGGGCAGGCGGGTGCAGGGGACAGGCGAGGACACGGCGCCGCTGCTGTCACGCAGGGCACCAGCTCTGTCACCCACGAGGCAGCAGAGAGGGGAAGCGCCGGAGGAGCGGATGAGTCACCAGCCGTGGGCACCGGGTGCAAGGGGCAGCCGGGAGCGGCAGACAAACACTTCAGCTCTGTCTAGCAAAGCTCCGTCGGGAAACGCTCCGGCCCACGCCATTCCCGGAGCAGGCGCCGGCTTCATCCACGCACCCCCGGGTCCTTCCCCTCAGCCCTGCCGGCCCAGGGCTCTGCGCTGCCTCCTTTCCCGCAGCATCCCTGCGCTCCCATCCCGCTGGGCTGGGAAGGAGAGGGAGCAGCCTGAGGCAGGCCCCGGGCCAGGGGGAAGAGGTTTGTGCATCCTGCTGCTGGGAGGATGAGGAGGGTGAAGCTGCTGTCCCAGCTTTGCCTCTCCCCCTGTGCAGCGGGGAAGAGCTCGGAGAGGGTTCCTGTCACTCTCCCCCAGCTCAGGAAGCTCTCAGCTGTCAGGGGCATAAAGGTGGCTTTAGGGTGGATCCTGCTCGGAAAATGATGCAGAAAGGAAAAGCAGCTCCATCTCTGTGCGGGCACGGAGCAGGCGGTGCAGAGGGACCTCCCCTCACCTGAGATCCAGCTTCTCCCATCCCTGGGGGCCTCGGCAGGGCAGGGTCTGACATCTCATCACCTTCAGCTCTTTGCTCCGGAACAGAGCAGGGGAGAGATCCCAAATCAGAACCATGGCAAGCTCCAGGAGGAGACCTCAAACAGAGGGCAAATGACCCACTAATTGAGAGCCCTTAATTGAGACCCCAGTGCTGATGGCAGGAGAGCCCCACCTGAGGGCCCTGAGCTGTCCCACCAATCAGCAGAGCCAGCAGCTCCTCAGGGTAACGAGGAGCAGATGGGCCAGGACCTATAAGTACCCTGAGGGCTCCAGAGGGGGCTAAGCCGGGCTTGTGTCCAGTCTGGGCTCTATGGAGCAGCCCCCAAAGCCCAGCCCGGAGCAGGTCAGGGCACTGCAGCTGCCCAGGTGGTGGCTTCTTCTGGGGGTACTTGCAGAGCTGGGCTGGAGGCTCTGACCTTTCTCTGTCTTTCCAGATGAGGTCACCCACCAGCAGAGATTCCTTCTCCAGCAAGTTCCTGGGCCAGATCCTTCAGCTCAGCTTGGTCAAGTACCCAGTGAGTGATGTTGAGGTTGGGGAGGGGGTGGTTGAAGCCTCAATGCTGGCAGTTTCTGGGGGTTTTCTGCTGGATATTCTCTTTGCTTTTAGTCTTTTCACATTATTAGGTATTAGGGAGAAATTCCTCCCTGTGAGGGTGGGCGGGCCCTGGCACAGGGTGTCCAGAGCAGCTGCGGCTGTCCCTGGATCCCTGGCAGTGCCCAAGGCCAGGCTGGACAGGGCTTAGAATGATCTGGGACAGTGGAAGGTGTCCCTGCCATGGCAAGGGGTGGGAGTGGATGAGCTTCAAGGTCCTTTCCAGCCCAAACAATTCCATTATTTTTCCTCTGCGTGTGCTTGTTTTCTGCTTTCCTCCCTCTCCCAGTTTTTTCTCCTTGGCCTGGCCTTGCTCCCTTTCTGCTCTTGGTTGCTGTGGTGCTGCCATTTCTCTCCCTCCCTGGCCCAGAAGAAATGGCAAGGTTTTGGCACTGAAATACAACCCAGCATGTCCTGGCTGAAGTGATCCCAGTCTCAGCTCTGCCCTGGGACAGAGCAGAGTTTAAGGCTTTCCCTGAGGACTTTGAGCACATGCAAGTTCTCCCATGTGCTGATGGACTTCTCTTTGCAGCTGAAGCTCCTTCAGAAAGCATCTGTCTGGATTGGATTGGTGCTCCCTGTCGGGACCCTCAGGAGCAAACTCTGCCCCCCATCCCAGTCCCCCTCCAGGCCTGGGCTCCTGGCCAGGAAGCACCGGGGGCAGCTCGTGCACCTTCTGCTCTCCGTGACTCCCACCAGGATCCAGAACTTCCTGGACTCCCTCCTGACAGATTGGGGCCAGAGCAACATGTCCCAGGGTAAGAGCTGGGGCCTCACGGAGCACCTGCAGGCTTTGCAGCTGGGAGGGAGCACAGCCTGGAATTCCTGCAGGGAGCTGGGAAATCTGCTGTGTTTATCTGGGTGTGGTGATTGTGCCTCCTGTGGATCCCTGCAGAGGACCAGGAGGCTCTGACTGACCCAGCCAGCAAGAGGCAGGGCGATGATGTGGCTCTGGAGAGCCAAGAGTCCTGGTTTGAGGCGCTGGAGAGGGATTTGCCAGAGGATGACTCTGAGGACCCCACGTATGAGGTGAGAGTTGTGGCTGCTGAGCAGTTCCGAGCTGGTTTGGCCTCTGTGAGCCTGGGACACTTTGGGAGCCTCCCTGTGGAGGACCCTGCAGGGGTTTCCTTCCCTGTCCCCTCTCTGAGGGCACAAGGTGTCCCAGGAGCACCTGCCCCTCTCCCCAGCCCTGTCTGAGAGCTGGGGGTGCCCTGAGGTTTCCCTTTGGTCAATGTCCCTGCAAAGCAGCACCTCTGTCACCCTTGGCTGTGACTCCCCGTTGGGACAGGACTGGTGTGTCCTTCCCCACGCTGTCCCTTCCTCAGAGCCTCCCTTTTCCTCTTTCCTCCCCAGCCCTCGGAGCTGGAGTTGGACAGTGATGAGTACCAGTCCCAAAATGACACCGACCTGGAGCTGGAGGAGCAGGGTGGGGTCATTGTGCTGGAGCCCTTGGCTGTCCTGGTGAGTGTCCCTGCTCCATTCCTGGGGACAGCAGCTGTCCTGGGCTGGAGGGAGGTCTGGGGTTGCTCTGATCAGAATTCCATGAATCCCTGATGGATTTTGTGACTGTGTCCCTCTGTCACACACCCCCCAGAGGTCTGTGGTGCCCCCGGAGCTGGGAGCAGAGGATCCAGCTGTGGCCAGTAGTGGGGAGGATGCTCCAGATGTGACCAATGGTGGTGCCAGGAAGCCACAAACTGATGTGAGTGAGCAGGAGACTGACACAGCCTGTGACAGCAGCTTCTCCCAGGATGGGGTAAGGACTCTTGGGCCAATCTGAGTGTGGAGCTGGGGGGTGTCACAAGTCCCCTGGATGTCTCCAGGCTCTGGCTCTTTGTCACAGAGCTCTGCTGCCAAGGGAGAGGGCTGGAGGGGCTCCAGTCCCTGTGCAGGGACACAGCCTCAGCCCTCAGGTGTTGGTGGGTGATGCTGCGTGTGCCCAGTGCCTGGGCCTTGTCACCAGTGTGTGACAGCAGTGCCAGGTGCCAGCTTGTGGCACTTCTGACCCAGGGCCACTGCCAGCAGGTTGCCACAAGCCTTTCATGACTCCTGATATTTTGCAGTAGACAATTGGGAGGATTTTTGGGAAATTCTTCACAATAAGCAACTTTCCCCATACTGCTCTGGTTCCAAAGCACTACTGGACCCCCTCCTAATTCCCAGGAAGCTCCTATTTCATTTCCTGGGAAGTGGAGGGTGAGGAAAGGGGCCTTGGTTTGTCCCCAGTGGCAGTGAGGGCAGGCAGTGAAATGGGGAAAATCTCTTGTTTTCCAGGAAAAATAGGAAGCCTGACTTGTTCACCTGGACCTTCTGGGGCTGCAAAGTGCCTGATTCCCTGGGCCAGCTCTGCCCCTGAGGATGCTGTCCAGTTAAATTATGTGTTCATGTTGTTTGTGTCCTTTTTCTGAAGCTCATAATAAAATCACTCTATTTTTTCATGTGAACTGGGCTCTGTTGGCTGTCAGTACCTGGAGCTGGCATTCCAGGGTCTTGGGCTGCCGGGGGGGCTTGTCCTTCTGATCCCTCTTGGGGAGAGGCTCCTCAGGGTGCCTGGGAGGGGGGTGGCTCTGGGAAGGCTGGAATGTGCTGGGAAGGGGAGAAGTGAAGGTGCAGAGTGAGGCTGAGCAGCACTGGGGCTTTCCATGGGGCAGTCCCTGAGCCTGCACAGCCAGGCTGCTCCCTGGGGTGGCTGGTGCCTCCAGGGAATTTCCCTCCCTTCTGGAATCCCCAAAAACACTGGAATAACCCCTTGGAATAAACCAAGGAATTTAGCATAGAGTTTGTGTTTTTCAGTAAACATTTTGCAGTTTTTGTTTTGTCCATTTTACCTGAGAGTTGTGCACAGAATTTCTTCCTCTGCATGGATCCTAGGAAGCATCCTTTGAGGCAATGGGGATTTTGGGGTCAGGAAAAGCAGGTTGTGATCAGGAAGTGCCTGAATGTGACCCAGAGCTCTGGAGAGAGACCTGAGGCTGCCCAGTGCTGGATCTGTTGCCTGCATCTAGTCCCAAAATCTGAGGCTGCCAAGAGCAGCAGCTCCTCCAAATGTGGGTGAGGGAACGGGAGCAGCTCAGAGGGGTTGGAGCCCTTGCTCAGGGCATGCCAGAGGCTGTGTCTGACACCACTGCCTGGAGCTGCCTCTGTGTGGGAATCCACAGGGACTGACAATGCTCAGAGGGCTAAAATGAACCGTGGCACCCTCCAGCAGGAATGTGGGGCTGAACCAGCTGAGCCCTCAGTTTGGTTTAACCAGGGTGGGCCAGGCCAGCTTAGAAATGCCTGGGATGATGTCTGTGCTTGCTCCATGCCACAGCCAAAGCCTCTGAAGGAGCATAAACCCTCTAAGGGGACAGAGATGAGCTGGCCCAAGGTTTTGCTGGAGTCCCAATTCCTCTGGGCTGCAGGAAGGAGTGGGGGGTTCAAAATGCCAGGGAGTTTGAAGGCAGGTGAGGAGGATGGAGAGGTCTTGGCTCCCAGACCCTGCTGGGATCAGAGATCTTAATGTCTGCTGAATTAAAGGTTGTCCTGCCTGTCAAAACAGCCCCGCTGTGGCTTTTTTTTTGTGCCCTGTGTGGCTTTTCCTGCTGCATTACACTGACGTTTCCAAGGCCTTCTCTCACCAGTGAACCACTCAAAGGTGGAAATTCTGGGGCTTTAAACCAGTGGCTGGGTTCAGGACACCTTTCCTGGAGCTGCAGCCCTTGGACTCCTCCATGGTTCTCTAAAATTTGCTTTACAGCTCTGGGCAGAGCTCCAGCACTGGCTCCTGGTGTTTCTGCTCCAGCGGGGCATGGCTTGGACCAGGCAGGGCTCTTTTTCTCTGAGGTTGGTTATTTGTGCACCATTAACAGTCCTGAGTCACAAAACCCAGGCATTCACAAAGCTGCAGTGCCTCGTACCTGGTGTTATCTGCAGCCACAATAGCTCTGCTTTCATTACTGCTGAATAACAGTGAGATATTATTTTTGTTGATAAAGGAGCTGATCCTGCAGCTCCTGGATATTATTCTGGGCTCAACATTAATTCAGGTGCTCCTTGTTTGTGTTCAAGAGCTTTCCCCTTCTCTGCAGCAGAAATTAATAAAACATCCTTCACAAAGCTGGGCAAGGGCTCTCTCAGGAATCTGGGCTGGCTCTTCCTCTTGCTCCTGAGTTTTAGGAGCCCTGGATGTGGGGATGGAGGGCAGACTTGGCTCCTTGCCAGGGGTCAGGCTGCAGAGTGATGATGTTCAGTGTAGTGAGGAAGGAAACAGCCCTAAATCTGCCTCTGAGCTCACCTGCAAATGAAGTCTGGACACACTCAAAGCTTCCCACACCTTAAGCCCTGGTTTAGGAAGAAGAGACCTTCTCAGATGAACATGGAGGAAGTGAATGGCCTGGAGAAGCAGCTGCAGAGCTGTTTGATGCCAAGGTCATCCCTGAGTCCAGCCCCAGAAGGTGGGTGGTAGCTGTTTGTGAGGAGGAGGAGGGGGTTGATGGCCCTTCAGTGGGTGAAGGATCAGCCTAGAGAGGTGCCCCAATCACCTGGGGGATGCCTGAGGGTGGCACTGGCTGTTGGTGGTCTCAGGGATGTCACCACTGAGCTGCCCAAAATGCTGTGTGCACATGGGCCATGTCCTTTTGCAGAAGAACGAGGCTGAAATGCAGGTTTGGGGCATTCAGTGGGGCTGCAGCCATGGCATGGGATCTGTGTGATGTGACAGGTATTGAGAGTCTGGTCCTGCCCAATCCATGAAGAGCCTCTGAGCATCCCTTCCCTCTCTCTCCACATTCCTGTTCTTCCTTCCTGGCCTGTGGGGGTTTTTGCCTGTTTTTCCCTGCAGTGTGAGGAGATGGAGCATAGGCTGCAGCCCTCTTGGTTTGTGGCTGGAGGGTGCCAGGAGCAGCCTGATGGAGCAGATAATTTAATTCCAGTTGTGTGGAAATGCACTGAGCCCTCCTTGGCATTTTCTTTTCTAGGGAAATGCTGTGGGCTGTGCCCAGCTGAGCCTCTGCATGGAACACCCACAGATATCATCCAGGCCCAGATTTTGTGTGATCTCCCTCACCCTTTCCCTCAGTCCCTGGATGAGGAGCAGATTCCCTCCCTTCACCTCTGCACTCCCTGGAAATCTCTGGGCCCCGCTTTTCCAGGCCCCGCTTATTTCCCTGCCCCTCCTGCAGGGCAGAGGGGTTGGGATGGTGGGGACTGTGAGGAAAATTAATCCACAAACACCAGAGGTTTAGGTCCAAAAAGGAGACAGAGGAGTCCTGTCACTTTATTCCAATAAAGGGAGAGGCCATGGGGCATTTCCCCTGGGGTGTCTCAGATTTTGGAGGACGCAGCCTCCTTTTTACCCTGATTCCCGGCTGCATTTCCCTCTCTCTTTCCCCATGGGCTGAGGGATTTGAGAGGCACAGACTTTCCAAAATGCCTAATACCTGAGACCCTCCTCTAAGGCATAATCCCCCCCCACCATCGTCCTTCCCTTGCATCACTCAGTGGAATTCCTCATGGAAATTTATGGATCTTCTCAATGTTATCTGTAGACTTTTGGTTTGTTTGTAAATGTAAATTTCTCTTATTTCATTCATCAATCAGTGGAATCCTCCCCATTTTTTTTTTTCCTTTACCTCTTACTGCTGATTTTCTCTACTGGCAAGACCCACAACTCTGTTTGTGAAGACAAATTCTTTATTCCTTTCAGGACCATGCAGGATGGGGTCCCAGAGCTGAGCTCTGCTCCCTCCTGACCTCCAGGACCTGCCTGGTCTCAGTGGCTCTGAGGGTGACAGCAGTCCCAGCCCCACGTCCTCGGCAAGGGCCACCAAGGAGCGAGGCAGGTGCTGTGGGAAGGAGGGGGAATGGGGAGAGGGGGGGAAATTGAGGGGTTAATGGTGTGTTTGTGTGGCCGGTGGCAAGTGCTGGACAGCTGACCACAGGGACAGACAGCAGCTTGGCAGCTTGTTCTGAAAGTTTCCTTTTTGTTAAGTCAACTTCAGCTGAGGACTTCTTTTCCCCTTGCCATGAGCTGGGCTTCCCTGGGGTGGTGGCCACTATCCCAAAAGACAGAGAGCTGCTGAGAGAGAGAGTTCCCTTGCCCGGAACCCAAAATCAGACACAACACACCATGGTCTGCTCTGGGTTCAGGGGCAAAAAGACCCCGGAGAGCCCAAATTTCAGACTTTTATTCTGAGGGTTACAACTTATAACGGTACAGGGGAGGAACAGGGAAGGGTCAGAGGGTCAGGGTCCAGCCGGGAAGGAGTAAGGGAGGAGAGAGGGAGACACAAGATACCATTGTGAACTGAGG
Source organism: Petroica traversi (assembly GCA_025920805.1). Classification (NCBI taxonomy): domain Eukaryota; kingdom Metazoa; phylum Chordata; class Aves; order Passeriformes; family Petroicidae; genus Petroica; species Petroica traversi. Next base: position 13,083 of record JAHLSL010000180.1, read on the forward strand.
GATGGGAGGGGGGAGTTCGATCCCCTTTCCAAGGCCAAACCTAACTCTACCTTCAGAAGGGCCTCACTTTCTAGGCCCCCACAATTCTTCAGAGGGGATGTAACTCTCTGGGCTTGAACCACCGCTACATGTTTGGGGGATGAGGAGATGAGCGCGGGCCTTAGGAGCCTGAGGGAGGAGCAGAGGTGACCCTGACAGTCGGGGAGCACCGAGGACACGTGGCCCAAGCAGCCTGCGAAGGGCTCAGACCTGTGCCCAGGGAGCTATGTGGGAAACAAATGGCTTAATTGAGGCGAAAACGATGATAATTAGCACGAACAAATCCAATTAGGAGCCGGGGGCGGGTGCTTTGGGCCTGGCACGGGCAGCAGGGAGGACTGGGGGTCCCAGGGCTGGCACAGGCAGGGACAGGGGGTGGCAGGGGGGTCCCCCGGGGCTGGGGCTCCTTTGCATCCTCTCCTCCTCGGGCTGCTGGCTCTGTGCCCTGGCCGGAGCCTAATTAGGCTGGAGCGAAGGCTTAGGCAGGCTGGGCTCAGCCGGGGGGAGCAGCAATCGCTGCCGCTGTCAGGGCCGGTAATTGAGAGGGGCAGGAGCCCCATTCCAACCCCGCCCCAGGGCTGGAAGGAGCGTTTTGCTCTTTCCTAAGAGGAGCACAGGACAAAGTGCTCCAGTTTGTCCTTTAAGGTGACTGCAGGGGTCCGGGGGAGGCTGTGGGAGGGGGGATGTGCTCGGCTGCAGCCCTGGCACGCTGCAAGTAGAGAGGTTAAATATTAACTGTGAGATTTAATGGGAGAGCAGGAATTTCTTTCGGAGCAAAAGGGGATTCAAACCAGTCATTTACAGCAAAATCATCTCTATAGGTCATGATTTTAGCTATGAAATTTTCCTCTGTTCTGGGAAAACGTGAAACCACTACCGTTTTCACTGAGCTTCTCTTTCCCGTTCAGCCTCCTGCCCCTCCAGAAGTTATTCCCGGAGGAATTCAGCCCCCAATCCACCGTTCCAGCAGTGAGGGGCAGGCACTGAGCACCCCCTGAACCCCCCCTGCCTCTTCCAGCCCCTGCCCGACTGCACCCACAGTGTGGAAAGCACAGCAGGAGTGGGAGCCCCTGTGCCCGGCGTGGTCCCAGTAAAACCAGTAGAGCCACCAGCAGGAGGAGCAGGGAGGTGCTTCTGCCGTTCCTCGAAAGCTCTGGGAGCTCTCGGGGCCAGGCAACTCCGTCCTCACGGGATTTGGATCATTTGGGGTCTCTCTGTGTGTCCTGCTCGGCCTCCAGTGATGATCCAGCCCCTCCCGCTGCTGTCACCTGTGTGAGGTTGCTGCCTGCAGCTGGTGACAGCTCTCAGTGATAATCCCGGCTTTATCTTCCCCCTGTGACAGCAGCAGGGATGAGGAGGCTGTGATGTGTCCCCGGGGAGCTCAGTACCAGCCCCAGCCCATGCCCAGGGCTCTTCTCTCGTGCAGGGCAGTGCTGGGGAGCTCCAGCTGCCCCAAATCCAGCAGGTTTTTACAGCTGCATGGGCAGAGGACAAACATCTGTCCCCACATCTGCTCATCTGCCAAAGTAACACGGATTGAGGATGAGGTGTCCAGCCCTGGGTGCCTTTGTGTGACTTTGTGCCTTTCTGGGGACTCAGCACAGAGGGTGACTGGGACAGGGCAGATGCTGGCTCTGCTTCACTCAGGGATGTGCAGGGAGGCACCAGCCCTGTGTCTCGAGTCGCCCTTTGGGGGTTTGCAGGTGCCACGGAGGGATTTTCATCAGGGCTGACCCTGCTCCCTCTGGATTATCTGGATCTGGGAGCCCAGAGATGCCTTGGAGCAGCTAAGCAGAGTTTTACCCTGAGGAGGGCTCCGGGCAGGTGTGTCACTGGGAGCAGATGGTGACAGCAGCGACAGAGCACTGTGGCCATCACCAGCATCTCTGGACACAGAGCCATCCCCTCAGAAGTGCACAATTCCCAGCCTGGATATTTTTGGCCGGTGAGTGCTGGGAATGTTGATGTTTTCCAAAAGCTCTGAGCCCATATTTGTGCTGCTGCTCTTGCTGGCATCTCCAAGCTGTTGGTCACAGTTGGGTGGCGGGGATGAACTGGTGCCACAGCAGATGCCACGGCTGGGCTGGCGTCCAGCTGAGGCCTGGAGATTCACTGAGTGTCACTCTGTGGGCAAAGCGAGGGAAAAGGGATGGGAAAATGAGGGAAAAGTGGTATCCAGCAGGCCAGACCCCCCAAATGGTCCTGTTGAGCTGAGCTGGGAGTTGAGCTGTGCCTCTCTCCCAGTGTCTCTCCAGCTGAAGCCCAGTGAAAGCTCTTGGAAGCACAGCAGGGAGGAGCAGCATTGATATGCACATGCATTAGGTGTGACTCACCCCACAAAACAGAGTCATTTTCAGGTCTGATTATCCTCAGCTGTTTGCTCCCCAAAACTCGCTCGTTTTGGTCATATTTCATTTATAGATGCTGCAAGGTATTAGCTTGGAAAAATGGGAGGTGACAGGGGAGCTTGGCAGCAGTGGAGGGTTCCCATCCCCACCCCACAGAGGGAAGGAGGGATGAGGTCAGTGCCAGTGAGCCGAGCTGGTGCCAATGTGTGACCCCCTGGTGCCTGTGCCCTCGAGGGAGCTGCAGGAGGGGGGGTGCAGAGGAGCCCCCAGGGGTCGAGGATGGGTCAGTCTGGAGAAAGGTTATTTATAAGAGTATGTGATGACAGGGGAATGGTTTTAAAGTGAAAGAGAGGAAGCTTAGATGGGAGATTTGGAAGGAATTTTTGGCTGTGAGGGTGGGGAGGCCCTGGCACAGGGTGCCCAGAGCAGCTGTGGCTGCCCCTGGATCCCTGGCAGTGCCCAAGGCCAGGCTGGACAGGGCTGGGAGTGACCTGGGACAGTGGGAGGTGTCCCTGCTCATGGCAGGGGTGGCACTGGATGGGCTTTAAGGTCCCTCCAACCCAAACCATTCCATGCTTGCACTGAGTTTCTTGGCCCTGGATCTGCCTTCAGGGGAAGAGGCACCTGTGGCTGGTCCAGGGCACCAGAAAGTGTGGGAGTGTAGATTGTCACCTGTCCCCTCCTTGCTGTGACACCCCAGGAGCCTCCCTGAGAGCTGTGGGTGCTTCTCTGCCCACAGCAGGTGACTTTGCTGCTGCTGTGTCCCCACATCCCAGCCCAGGAAGGGGACACCCGGGCAGTGTGGAGAGGCAGCAGAGGCTGCAGGTCACTGCTCTGTCCCCAAGGGATGGCTCAGCATCACTCCCTCGATGCCATTGCTGCTTCCAGGAGCTCCCAGCAGTGCCCCATCCCTGCAGAGCTCACTGGGCACTGCTGGGACCTCAGGGACTGCTGACAGAGGACCAGAGGTGTGGCATTTGGTGGCACAGGTGGGCCAGGCAGTGGTTGGACTCAATGATCTCAGAGGGGTTTTCCAACCTTTCAGATTCTGTGACTTCCAGCTCTGCCTTTATCACCAAAAATGCCTTATCAGGAGCAGACTCCAGCTAAGGAGGCTTCATGCCCACACCTGCCATGGAACTGTCCTGGTTTGAATCTTCTGCTGCACTTTCCAGCCAGGTCCCTCACGGGCTCCAGGGTCTCCAAGAGAGGGAAGGAGTCCGAGGCCCACCTGGTTCATCACCAGCAAAGAGCAGCTCCTCCCACCTTATTCAGGTTTTTAATGCAGTTTCCAGCAGAGGCAGAGCATGATCTGACACCAACCCCAGCCCTCCCACGCTCCCAGGGAAGGAGAGGGCTCCTCTTCTGCTGCTTTCACTCAGGAGTGAGGTCTGTCCCTGACTGCAGCTCACTTGGGGATTAAAGGCCAGGAGCTTTGCACAAAGGATTGAAACAATCCCATTCCTGATGTTGAGCAGTCATGGAAGTTCCTGAGTGAGAAGGGACCCACGGGAATCCAGCCCAGCTCCTGTCCCTGCCCAGACACCCCAACAATCCCAGCCTGGGCATCCCTGAGAGCGGTGTCCAAACGCTCCTGGAGCTCTGGCAGCCTTGGGGCCGGGACCATTCCCTGGGGAGCCTGGGCAGTGCCCCAGCAGCCTCGGGGGGAAGAACCTTTCCCTGAGATCCAGGAAGCCAAGGGGTCTTTCAGGGATGGGGATTTCATCCTGGGGCTGAAGAGGCTGAGGTGCACAC
>JAHLSL010000180.1:177273-188151 GCA_025920805.1 Petroica traversi
GCGCGGGGACCGGGACCCCCCCGGAGAGGGCGGTGTGACACCGGGGTGGCACCTGGCACGCGGGACGGGCTGCGGTGTCACACGCGAGTGACAGGGCCAGGGTGGCACATGAGAGCAGGACAGGCTGCGGTGTCACACGCGAGTGACAGGGCCAGGGTGGCACACGAGAGCAGGACAGGCTGCGGTGTCACACGCGAGTGACAGGGCCAGGGTGGCACACGAGAGCAGGACAGGCTGCAGTGTGACACGCGTGTGACAGGGCCAGAGTGGCACCTGGCAAACTAGAGCAGGACGGGCTGCAGTGTCACACGCGTGTGACATGGGGACGGGCTGCGGGTGACAGGGCCAGGGTGGCACACGAGAGCAGGATGGGCTGCAGTGTGACACGCGTGTGACAGGGACAAGGGTGGCACATGGCACACGAGAGCAGGACCGACTGCAGTGTCACACGCTTGTGACAGGGCCAGGGTGGCACATGGCACGTGAGAGCAGGACGGGCTGCAGTGTGACACGCGTGTGACAGAGCCTGGGTAGCACATGGCACAGGAGAGCAGGACAGGCTGCAGTGTGACACGCGTGTGACAGGGCCAGGGTGGCACCTGGCACACCAGAGCAGGCGGACTGCAGTGTGACACGCGTGTGACAGAGCCAGGGTAGCACATGGCACGCGGGACGGGCTGCAGTGTGACACGCGTGTGACAGGGCCACGGTGGCACCTGGCACACCAGAACGGGACAGGCTGCAGTGTCACACATGTGTGACAGAGCCAGGGTAGCACATGACACACAGGAGAAGGACAGGCTGCATGTGATGGGATGAAGATGGCACATGGGCACAGGAAGGGATCTGCCACATTGTCACACATGTGTGACAAGGTGAGGGTGGTACATGTCACATGGCAGCAGGAAGGCTGTGTGTGACAAGTGACAGGGCGAGGGTGGGACATGGGAGCAGAGCAGGCTGTGGTGTGACCTGTGACAAGGCTGAGGTTGGCACATTGGCACCGGAGCGGGATGGGCCACGTTGTCACATGCGTGATGGGGAGAGGGTGGCACATGGGAGCAGGATGGCTGTGGTTGTGACAGAGGTGACAGAGTGAGGGCGACACACGGCACATGGCAGCAGAATGGGTTGCACTGTGACACGTGTGACAAGGCCAAGGGTAGCACATGGGAGAAAGATGGGCCATATTGTGACACATGTGACAGGACACGGGTGGCCATGGCACTCAGGGACTGTGTAAGGCTGGAGCACCCAAGTCACAGCACAAGGCTGGGACCCTCCCTGTGACAGTGTGGGGCTGGACTAAGGCACTCAGGGGGTCCGAGGCTGGAACCCTGTCATGACATGACAAAGGTGGCACTTGGCACCCAGTGGTGCCACACATGTGTGGCAGGGCAAGAATGAGACCCTGTGTGTGACAGCACTAGGCTGGCATCGGACATTGATGTGGCCTTGCAGGGCTGGGACATGTGAGGGCACAAGGCTGGCACACATCTGATAGTGCACGGCTGGGCTTATGTGAGGGCACATGTGTGATGTCACAGGGCTGTGACACACGTGGTGCAGGGCTGGCACACACATGTGATGGCACAGGACTGTCACACTCACGTGAGAGTACAGGGCTGGCACACATATGAGAGCACACAGGGCTGGCACACACATGAGAGGACACAGGGCTGGCACACCCGTGTGAGGGCACAGGGCTGTCACACATGTGATGGCACAGGGCTGGCACACATGATATCACAGGGCTGGCACACACATGAGAGCACACAGGGCTGTCACACACATGAGAGCACACAGGGCTGTCACACACATGAGAGGACACAGGGCTGTCACACATGTGATGGCACAGGGCTGGCACACTCGTGGTGGCACAGGGCTGACACACTCACTCACATGAGGGCACAGGGCTGTCGCACATATGAGAGCACACAGGGCTGTCACACACATGAGAGGGCTGGCACACTCGTGGTGGCACAGGGCTGGCACACTCGTGTTGGCACAGGGCTGGCACACTCGTGTTGGCACAGGGCTGGCACACTCAGTTGAGGCCAGGGTGTGCTCATGGGTCACTGGACCAGCCCCCGAGCCCACGTGGCTCCTGGTGCAAAGTCTGCACACAAGGGACGTGTGAGCTTTGCCGGTGACCATTTGGTCACACGGTCACAGGGGGTGTGTGGCACATGGGGGACACAGACGGGGCATCCCCTTGCTATGGCTGAGTGTGCCAGGCTGTGCAAAGGGCTCCGCACCACTCCAAGGAGGAGCTTTACTGGCATGGGGGAGCAGAGCTGAACCCCGTGTGCAGCAGTGTGCAGTGGGGACAGGGGGACACGGGGATGGAGGGACGTGGGCATGGGGTCCCTCAGCCACAGACACCAAGCTCTGGGTGCCGAGAGCAGCATCCCGCAGCTACAGCCTTGCAACACGGTGTAACCTGGGAGCAGGACTGAGTGCACCCCAGCCGGGCAGGGACAGCACCGGGTGGGGGCTGGGAGCGGTGACATCGTCCTGCATCCCTATAGTGTCTGGTGATGGGCTTAGTGACAGCATTTTGCATGACTATAGGTGCCCAGCTGGGTGATAAAATCAGGCCGGAGCTTCCTCCTTCGCAGCCTTTTGGGTGATAATTTCCCTCTTCTGGGGACATGTGCATGCCCTGGGGTGCAGGGACATCCGGGGGCCCTGCCACCCTGTCCTGGGGCATGGGGATATCTGAGTGCCCTGTGATCCTGCCCTGCCACTCTGCCCTAATTTACAGAGAAACTTTGGAGGCCCTGCCACCCTGTCCTGGGGCATGGGAGTACCTGCGTGCCCTGCCCTGGATTTTGGGGATATTTGGGGCCCTGCCACCCTGCCCTGGGGTGCAGGGACATCTGGGCACCCTGATTCTCCACCCTGCACTCCGAGGGAAGAGCACCCAGCACCACCCCAGCCCACACACCCTCCCCATCACATCCACTCACACCCTACTGCTGGATGGGGCCAGGGGACAGTGACACCGTGTCAGTCACACCATGCCGGGTGCCACGCTCTGTCTGAGGGCTGGAAGAACAGCTGGCACCCAGGGATGAGCATCCCTGCGGCACAGGAGCGTCCCAAGGAGGAACCCATAGATCAGCTGGACATGGGTGAGCCCAGGCTCTGACCTGCAGGCAAGCCCAGAAGAGCCAGATGGCACCTGAAAGGAAAAACAGTCCTTCTCCATCAAACTGGTGGTGGAAGTTGTGCAGGAGGTGCTGCTCTGTGATGCCAGTGTGGGTCGGGAACTCGTCCCCCTGTGGTTCCTCAGTTCTCAACCAAAGTCAAGTAAACATGGCTTGGGGCAGGCTGGTTTTGCCATCTGGCTCTCCTGGCTCTTGTGCCCAGTTTATTAATCCCATCATTCTTTTATCCTGCTGGAGAGGATGTGGGTCAGCCATGCTGGGGAGCCTGGGGGCTGTGGAGCTGAGCTTGGTGCCCCTGTGTTGGTGCCATTGCATCCACTCCATCCTGCACTGGGATGTGGCTCCAGGGCCAGGCAAAGCCTCCTGCACCCAGTGAGCTTCTGGAAATCCTTTCAGATGGAGACATGGCGTGGAGACATCCAGTATTTGGGCTGAAAAGTGGCATTGTGGCTGGGGTCACTGCCTGTGGCCCTGTGCTCCACGGGAAGGCAGGGAATGCACCGTGCCTGAAATGCATCCAGAGCTGGCGAGTGCCAGAGTGGGATATTCCCTGCAGAGGGATTTTGTTCATTATTTAACACCTGTATTTCCTGACAGCTCTGTGCCTTCAGCAGAGACACGAGCTGTTTATTGGGGCAGCTGTGCAGCTCTGTGATGGGGGCTGGGATGTGCCCCTGCTCCTGTCCCCATGGCTGCTCCCTTATCCAGAAACTGCCCCTAGGCCGGCTCCAAACTCACCCACTCTCCTCTCTGTATCCTTTTTCTCCCCCTTAAATGTTCATACGTGCAGAAAGCTCCATAGCTAGGAACGCTTTTCTAAGGAAAACACTAAAATCATCAAGTCAGCAGTGCTTAAACTGCTCTGACTGCCTCTTAAATAATCAATTCATTTTTAATTAGCTTACCACAAAAATTCCATTAAATTTAAATAAATAGACATGGCAGGAGTTCTCCAAGGCACAGCAGGCTCCATTGAAAGAATTCTCTTTGAGTTCGTTAGGTTGGTCTTTAATCAGTTTGTCGTCCAAGTCCTTGTGTGGCCCAAGCAGGCTCCTGGGCTGCTAATAAAGAGTAATGGAAGCTTCCAGGATTTCCCAGACGAATCCCAACCATCTGGTCACCATGCAGGGGCTCAGTGCTGGAGCTGAAGTCTCCTGGCAGGTAGTGAGGAGTGGGTCATTTTTGAAGAACCTGCCTGAATCGGGACATCTTTTCACTGATTTCTCTGAGTTTTCCATCTGGAAGAAGGAAGCAAGGAAGGGCAGTGCCCTGTTTTCTGCTGGTTCAGTGAGCTGAACTGGCCCCAAGAGATGTGAGAAACCCTGAGAGCTGGGAGCCACTCTGTCCCTTTGGAATTTAGCTGGAATTTAGCTGGAATTTAGCTTTTTTGGGTGTCTTGGGAACCTATAAGAAGTCTGGAGAAGGACTTCTGACCAGAGGATGCAGGACAAGGGGGAGTGGCTTTCCCACTGCCAGAGGCAGAGTTAGATGGAATTTTAGGAAAGAATTCTCTCTCTGATGAAGTCGAGGCCCTGGAAGAGGTTGCCCAGAGCAGCCGTGGCTGCCCCTGAATCCCTGAAAGTGCCCAAGGCCAGGTTGGACAGGGCTGGGAGCAGCCTGGGACAGAGGGTGTCAGTGGCAGAGGGTGGCACTGGATGGGCTTCAAGGTTCCTCCCAAGCCAAACCATTCTCTGATTCTCTGCCCACTCACCCTGTGATCTCCTGCAGTTCCTCTCTGTGCTGCACCAGGACACACCGGGTGCTGCCAGGGTTCCAGAGATGATTTTCCAGGGACACCAGGCAGTCACCTGCAGCATTGGCCCTTCCAGAGCGACAAGAATCCACTTCCAAACCAGCATCAGTTGGAATTTGCTGGTGTGGAGGTTTGCAGGGATAGAGGTTCCCATCTCCTCCCCAGGTGTGCTGGTCCTGCTGTATCCCCCAGCTGCAGCTCCAGGCTGGCACAATTCAGAGCTGATTTTTTTTGCCACCAGCAGATGAACCAGTTTGGATAGGGAGGAATGGGGAAGCTCTGCTTAGCTCTGTGCACACAACTCCACTCCTGTAGCACTGGAAAAGAGATCTTTCCCTGGCAGGAGTGTATAGTGTGCAGCTGGTGCCCACAGGCAGCTGGCACAGCCCCTCCTGCCCTGCTGCTCCCACCTCCCACCTCTGCTCCCACACAGCCCCGGCCAGGGAGCCCCTGGAATGGGGGTCCTGACTGTGCAGGTGTGGGGTGGCACAGGGAGGGCATTCATGCACAAGGACACCTTTCACAAGCAGCACTCTGACACTCTGCACAAGCCACTACAAAGGCACCTCAGCAGCTCATCCCACTCTGACCCTCTGGCTGTGGGGTCGGCTCCTGCAGTGTTCGGGGTCTGTTCACCCTTGGGCAGGGCCAATGCTTGGCACAGGGGCTTGAGGTGCACATCAGCTCCTCTGATGTGATCCTGCCTTCCAGCAACAGCCTGTCTTCAGTATTGACCCAGTTTAGCTGACAATAACAAGCTGGATCACGAGGCAGGTTAATGCAGACAAGCTTGTTCCCATCAGATGAAATATCCCACTGGTGGTCCCATAGTGGCAGGGCAGGATGCTGGTGGCCCACAGCCCCAGGGATGGAGTCAGCTCCCTGCTCTAACATTCTCTGATGGCCATGCACAACTTCCCTTTCCCTCATGCAGAACACCCCACGTGCAATTTTCCAAGCCCCACTTTAATTTCTTGGGGTCAATCCTGCATGGCACCAGGGAGCTCCCTCTCACATGACAGAGCAACATCTGTCCTTTCCATCTGTCCTGCCAACTCCCTGGGCCAAATCTCTCCAGAGATGCTCTGGCTGCAGTTGCCACATCAACACAGTGATGCAACAGTTTCCTGGTTTCCTCTGGATTGCAGGAGCCCTGTTGATGTCGAGGGCCTGGGGTGAGTGAGGCATCAAAGCTGTGCTGGTGCCAGTGGAGGTCCAGGCAGACTAAAGCCACCTGTGGTTGCCTTTTGCTCCTGGAACAGGTCTGTTTGAGCCTAGTTTGGGGTTTTTTCTCCCTAGGGAGATGTGGCTGCCATAGCTGGAGCTGCCCTCGTGCAGTGAGGGGAGCACTGTTCGTGAGGAGCCAGAGCCCCAAATTCAGCAAGGAACAGGACGGACAATTCCAGGTACAGCTCCTGTGCCAGGCACAGCCAATGGCAGCTGAGTGACAGGCTCAGCCCCCATCCCGGGACAGCCCCAAACCCCAGGGAAGTTACCTGGAATGTTTCACTGGAACACGGTGGTCCCTCCCACCCAGCCCTTGGAGGTTCCCATCATCCCTGCTTTGCCAGGGAAAACAACCCCCGTTTGGTCCTTTTAGGCTCTGCTAGAGCTTGAATCACCCGATGCTGCAGCCCTGGCTGTGTCTGTAACCCCACACTACCAGAGAGCTCCTGGAGAGCCCCTGGTGCCATCCAGGGAGCCTCTGCCCTGCCCTGGCCCCTGGCAGAGGGGACACAGAGGCAAAACCAGGTCCCATGGATGGGCAGGGGTGTCCCTACTGCTGCCTCCCACCTCTCTCACCCTCTTTTTGCCCCCAGTGTTTGGGGGCAGCCGGGGCTGGGGACACCCTGGCTGCATTTCACAGGCACAGGGAGTGCAGTGCCCAGCTTTCCTCGGGCTCCGGGCTCTTCCCAGCCTCCACTGGACTCTTCCCTTGCCGGGAAGAGACCCTTCCCAAGCGTCCACCTCGCCGGGCCGACCCGCTCCAACGTGGCATCGTTTGGGGCCAATTCCAAGTATTTTATAAGGTGTGGGATTTGTGAGCACGAGGCGGGTGTTAAATCTTCAGGGTCCATCCCCTCTCCAGGACAGCTCCATCCCCGCCGTGTCCAACCCTGCGCCCCTATTTCAGCAGGGAATGTGGGGTGACAAAGGCTCTGGCTGGGTGGGGGCGTGGGGACAGTGCCAGCTGCACGTGCAGCGGTGCCAGAGCCGAGTCACCCACCGGACCCGCAGCGCCCGAAGGCAGCCGGGCACACGGAGCCTCCTGAATGGGTCCCTTGTCCCCGGCTGGCCACGTGTCCCGCCCCGTGCCTGGCCCGCGGGGACACCGGCTGCCCCCGCGCCCCACCCCGCAGCTCAGCCCTCACCCACGCCCTAGTGCGGGGCTGGGGCCATATTTGGGTCACCCATTGTCCAAATGTGAGCACCCATCACCCCCACCCAAATGTGCGACACCCATCACCCCCATCCAGCCACAGCTCACTCTCAGCCAAAACCAGCCCACCCATCACCCCAAAACAGGGCACCCATCACTCAAACACGGGGTACCCATTGTCCAAACACGAGCACCCATTGCCCCCACCCAAATGTGGGGCACCCGTCACCCCCAACCAGACACCACTGACCCAGCACCCCACTACCACACGCGGGGCACCCAAACACGGGGAACCCATCGCCCCCATCCACCTACAGTTCGCCCACCACCCAAACTCGGGGTATCAGTCGCCCCCCCACCCAAAGGCTCCCTGCCCCGACACGGATCCCCACGCGTGTCCCCCGCCCCGGCAGGTCCCGCCGTGTCCCCCCGGTTCTCCCGGGCCGCAGGCGCCACCTCGCGGGGACCTCGCGGGGACCAGCAGGGACCAGCAGGGCAGGCGGAGCGGGGTCCGTGCCGGGGCAACGCGGACATCCCGACACCGGCACCCCAGGACAGGACACCCGGCCATGGGGAACCCCAACAGGGCATCCCAAAACGGCCATCCCGGTAAAGACATTCCAATATGCGCACCCCAATATGGACACTGGGGTGGGGCGTGGGGCACCCCAGAATGATGCACCCCAAATCTGGCACCCCAAAATGGGCATTGGGCATCTTGGCATGGGGACTGCAATATGGGCCACCCCGATATGGGCACTCTGCTATTGTCACCAGGGGACAGGGCACCCTGGTACAGTCACTCCATCCTGAGCATCAAGGACAACCACACAAGGGACACACCAAATAGGGATGGTCTGACATGGGCATCCCTGCAAAGACACTCCAACACAGGTACCCCAAAATGGGCACCCCAAATCTGGCACCCCAAAATGGGCATTCTGTCACAGACACCTCGGCACGGAGACTGCAATATGGGGCACCCCAAAATGGGTACCCCAGTACTGTACCCTGTCCCCAGGTGACAATCACCCCATCCTGGCACAATCACCCCATCCTGTGTGTCCCATAAAGGACACCTCAACATGGGACACCCCAAAAAGGGCATCCTGGCATGGGATTCCCAGTGAGGACATTGCAACACAGGCACCTCAATATGGGTACCCAGGCACGGGCACTCCAGCATGGGCACCCCAAAATGAGCACTCCAAGATGGACACCCTGTCAGGGGAACCCTGGCTGCACCCTTAGAGGCAGCCCCAATTTCATGTTTGTTTCCTTCAGACCAATTTACACAAAAATCACAACTTAACCAAGTACAACCTCATTAAACCACGTTGGGATGTGAAACCCATGGAGTGCTCCGAGTGCCAGGAATGGGGAGAAAGCTCTTGGAAGCACTGCCATGGGAGAAAATCAAAAAACAGCTCAGACCCAGCTCCATCAGGGATGTGGTGGCTGGGATTGTGTTTTCCCACTGACACTGGGACTCAGCAGCTCGTCACAGAGCTCTCCCAAGGCACAGCATTCCTTAGGGTGCTTGCTGACAGCGGCTGGAGATGCAGCTGGAGTGGGAAAATTCCTTCCCTGGGAATGCTGCCTGTGTAAGTGCCACAGGGAAAACAGGAGGTGGCGTAATTTATTAAAAAAAAAAAAAACAACAACCAAAAAACCAAAACAACTGAGCTGCAAAAGCCAGAAAAGACAAAAGGGGAATTTCAATATTTAGGTATCATGGATGGCAGCAATCAGGTTTAGAGCAATGCTCTTAATTAACAGTGATCATAAGGGGATTCCAAACCCTTCAGCATTTGCAGGAAGAAGAGTGAAAAAGTCAGTCCTGTCCCAAATTCAATTTTTAAGGCTGAATCAAGCCAGGCTACTCCAGGAGGAGAAAACCTTGAAAACTCAGTCAGGAGTGAAAAAGTCCTGGGTCCAAATCCATCTGTAGGAGATGTTCCCCACACCTCAGGGTGCTGCATCTCCCAGACTGGGCTGCCTTGCCTGGCCCTGTCCTGGGGAGGTGAGGACAGTGTGACAAAGTGTCACTGTGACAAAGTGTGACAGTGTGACACTGGCTGAGCTGCACTGCAAAGGGCTGGGTTAAAACACGGGATTTTGGAGATCCCCTCAGAGAACTGCCCAGGCAAAGGCAGGGGGACAGTGGAGGGGACAGGGACAGCACAGGTGGGCACAGCCAGCCTTTCCCAAGCCCTTCCTAGGCCTCATCATGGTACCTGGATGTTCTCCACACCATGAGGACTCCAGCAAACATAACTCTTCCCTTTGACTTTTTCCCTTAAAAAGGGAAACCTCCTGCACAGGGGCTGATGTGTGCAGCTATTTCTGAATAAAACCAACACAACCCCCCCCAGGCTCCTCTCTCTGCCCCAGGGCCAACACAAACAGGCTGCAAAGCCCAGGCTGAAGGCAAAGAACAAAGGAAAAAACACTGGAAGCCACAGAAATCCTTTTCCTTCCCCTGTCGTGCAGCGACTCAGAATTCCAGGCGGATCTTGGCAAGGTCATGACTCCTTTTTGTTTGCAAGCTCCTTTCTCTTTATTTCCCTCCTTTCCCCTATGCTGGTATCCTGCTCAGGAGATGAAGGTGAGGTGGGAAAGCAGCTCCTGTACATTTTGTTTTCTCTCTCCTGTTCCCTGGCACCACCCACGTGCAGTGGGGACATGTCACCCACGGGCAGGGAATCATCCAGGGGTTTGGGGTACGTGGGTAGAGGACAAGCTGTGGTCAGAGGGAAGTGAATCACTGCCCACTCTGTGCCCACACGTGTGGGGACACCCTCAAGGCTCCATGTCCACCTGGCCATCACCCATCATGTCACCTGTCACCTGTCACAGCTCTCTCACAGTGACATTGGTCACCAGGGATAGTGGGTGACAGTGTTCAGTGGGTGTGGCATCCTGTGGAGCTGCATCCCCAATAAAGACACAGCCTAAAATTTGGTTCTATTGGCTGTGCAGCCACTGCTGACACCCACGGACAGAGGGGAGGGGAGGAACTCTGCCAGCCCCACTCTGTGGGACCCCCACCCCATGGAGGGACCTGCAGCCCCATGGGGGGATCTCCATCCCCATGGAGAGACCCCCAACCCCACGGGGGGGACTCCCAGCCCCAGAAAGAACCAGCAGACCCATGGAGGGGTTTCCATCCCTATGGAGGGACCCCTGGCCCCATGGAGGAACTCTTAGCCTCAGGAAGGACCAGTGGCCCCACGGAGGGACCCACATTCCCACGGGAGGACTCCTGTCCCCATGGAGGGATCCTGTCCCCATGGAGGGACCCCCATCCCCACGGGAGGACTCCTGTCCCCACAGAGGGATCCTGTCACCATGGAGGGACCCCCATCCCCACAGGAGGACTCCTGTCCCCATGGAGGGAACCCCATCCCCATGGAGGGAACCCCATCCCCATGGAAGAGCCCCCAGCCTCACAGAGGGACCCCCATCCCCACGAGGGACCCCCATTCCCACGGAAGAACCCTCACTTCCTGTCCCCACGCGTGTCCCGGTCGCGCGCGCCCGCTCTGCCACGTGGGACCCGCGGGGGCGTG
>JAHLSL010000180.1:188551-230261 GCA_025920805.1 Petroica traversi
GGCGCTGAAGATGGTGAAGGGCAGCATCGACCGCATGTTTGACAAGAACCTGCAGGACCTGGTGCGCGGCATCCGCAACCACAAGGAGGATGAGGTGAGGGACCCTTCCCCGCGCTCCGGCCGGGGATGTCACCGCTCTCCACTGGGGCCGTGTCTGGAAAGGGAATGTTGGTTTGGGAAGGAGGAAGCGGGAGTCAGAACGAGGAAGGTGACGCTGGGGTGTGGGGCAGGAGGGACACGCTGGGGGAGAGCAGGATAGTTGATAAGGCTGGGTTATGCTTGGTGCTCACCTTCTCATTCAGTTTGTTGTAGTGTTGAGATCCCTGATATACATACGGATATACATATATGTATATATATACGCGCACATACATGACTATTGTAAGGAATAATAGAGAGAAATTGCTTCCTCTTCAGGCCTAAAGTTACGTAGGTAGCTGGGTATTCTTCACCCTGAAGCTCTTATATAGAGCTAAGGTCCTAATTCAGCTTTCAGCTCATTCATGCTGTGCATCTCCTGACTAAAATGTCCTTTTCTCAGAGGTTTTGTGGGCGGCAGTGAATTCTCCGTGGCCTGTTATCCACTCTTGTGTGAGAAGCACGTGACCAGGAAATTAGTATAGGTGAAATAATTAGTCATCAAGAACGTGTTATGTGAGACTCCACAGTGAAGTGTCACACGGTAATTGAGAAGTAACGGGCACCAATGTCATTTATGTTCATCTTCAAGTAACTCATGTGGCCTGAGAAGCTTTCTTATGTATGGTCTAACAGCTGGGCTTTGCTGATGTCTTGAGAGGTTGCTGTGGAGTCAGTATCAGCTATCCAAAGCATCTGGAACAGTTGTAAACATGTAGTTAAATTAAGAACTTTACTAGGAAAACTGATCTTCGTTGCTGGTGCTATTGAACTGAAACACAAAATACAACTTTCAAAATCTCTGTGAAGCCCCTTGTGCACAGGGCAAGGGACTGTTTGGTAGTGACGATACCTGGGAAGCTTCTGTTTTTCACAGAAGGACAGAATATGCTGGGTTGGAAGGTATCCATCAGGATTATTGAATCCAATTTATTTCAGCGTATGTTAAATTTATGGTATTGGTTTGGTGACTGGGAAGACAGGGCTGCTGTGCAGTGCCCTGCAAAATGTGGGAAACAGCATGAAGTGGCAACAGCAAATTTGTATGGAATTTATGAGTCTAATGTGTTCTGCCAGAGCAGGACCTGGTGAACAGTATCCTTATGGAGCACTCCCCCCCCAATGTGTTGTGCTGCTTTCAGTAAATCTGCTTTATTCCTTGTGCACAGGACAGAAAGTGTTTCATCAGCTGTCAAACCTCTGAGAATCCTCCTGGTGAAGGTCCAGGCCTTTGTGGCACCAGTTCTTTGAGAAGAATTGAATGTGCTTTCTAAAATAATCTTGTGACAAACAGTTTCATAAAGAGAATTGTGAGCCACGCCAAGCTTGTCCTCAGTCTGTGGCAAGAAATGATTAAAATGTTTCAGCTTTGGTGCCCTTTGGAGTTAGGAAAAAACACTCCTTGGACAATTTTGTAGGGCTCAGTGTATTCATAGGAAGCTGTTACTCAGGTATGTGCACACTCTGGGGTTCAGTGAGGTCAGAGCAATCTGTTGTCTCTTAAAACAACTGGGCTGCAGCATGATTGGATTTTAAACTCTTCAGTTTGGAGTACAAATGATGAGATTTTGAAATAGATAACTATAGGGATAATTCCTTTTTATATCCTCATGAGCACAGCAAAAATTAAAACCCAAACCAGGATTCATTCAGCTAATTAAGACATTGCACTGGTATTAAATATGTTTGGGAATCCTGCAGACACTTTGCTTAATTCCAGAGAGTGGCTGCAAACAGCTCAGGACTGTGCCTTTTCCTGCCTCAGCTGGAGACAGCTGTAAACCTGCTGCTGAGCTTTTGGGTGTGGATTCAGTGCTTCCCAGGCAGTGACCAGGGACACTGGCTAATTTTTAGGTGATCTTACGAAATCAGAATACTTTCTTAGAGGAAGTAGCTGCAAAAATTCTTCCTCTTTTCCCTACAGCGCTTCCATTGTTCATTGTATCTGTTAAATGTTGCTCCAGTACTGTAGTTTAACATTTGTGTGTCTCAAGATAAATGTCTAAGCCAATGACAGACACTCTGTCCTAGTCAGGAAAGCAAATTTGTTTAAAACAAAGTGTGCCTTAGTGGGGAGGATATTGGCTGTTGGTCTCAACTCAACAGGAGTTTCTCCAGGAAGAGTTGTCTCTGGAAAGGAGCTACTGTGATTGTTAAATAGCAGTGATATGAAAAGAAATGAAGGCAAGAATGTTGCTTTGATTTCTGATTACTTGTGCTTGTTACAGGAGGTTAGTTTATTTATGTGTCTTGGGTTTTGTGTTTTGGAATTTAATCACATGGAAAAATCTGCCATCACTTGTTCCCTCATCTCTCTGGGCAGTCTCTCCTGGTAGGTCTGGGATGGAAAGGTTTGTTCCTTTCCGCTTCGTATGCAGATAGCACATAAACACAGCTGGTATTTCACAGCCCATCGAGGCTGTACCTGTGCTTGGCACCCCAGTTCAAAGTGGGTTTCTCAGTGCAGCTCTTTGACAGCTCCACTGTGTTCTTGCTTGATGGGTTTGTGTTCTTTCTGTGTGGCTGTGACCCTAAATCTCCCAGCTCAAGGTGTGTCCTGAAGTCAGAGGAGGCCACGTCTCTTTATTGATAAGTTCTGTGTGCTCCTAGGCTCATTAGAGGAGCTGAGAGTGCTGGAGGCTGCCTCAGAGCCTCTCTGCAGCATGTTAATTCCTTGTCAGAGGCACTTCCATTGTCTGACCCATTTATTTTGAGTTTAAAACACTGAAACTGAAGGGATGGACTTCCTTAAGGATGCGAAGTAGGAGACAAGGGGTGGTTAACAGAGTCACTGCTCTGGGCAGACTCACTCTGTCCATTTTCCAGTGTTGTGGGGAATGCTGGAGCTGCATTGTCCTCCTGCAGGGTAAGTGCTGTGTGCAGGGAATGAGGTGGCAGAGCAGCATTAGCTCCTTCCCAGCTCTGACACGTTGTGTTTACTTTCCAACAGATGCGTTAGTCCCTGTGGTGTTTCCCAGTGCCAGTTCAAAGCCAAACGTGCAAGAACAACTTGATCCTACTGCGTTTTCCTGACTTTTCACTTCCAATACCTCATTCTCTCCCTTTCATTTGGAATAGGAATGCTTTTGCTAATGGAAGTGGTGTTTTTCGGCAGTTTTTAGGTGGTTTTGTACGCCATGGAGTAACTTCTCCCACTTAGTGCCTACTGCTTTGGGATCTGTTCCACAGCATGCTCAGGAGAGGAATGCCTTATACATAGGCTGTAAAAAGAACGCTAGATTGTTGCCAAGATAGTCCAAACTGATAAATTATATCTGTTCTCCTAAATGTGTATTAGGGGACAGGATAATTATTGGATACAGTTTGGCCCTTGCATTCACAGCTAAGTTTGTTTTTCCCAACAAGCTCCTGTCAGATGCTGACGTGAGATATTTTTTATAAAATTGGAATTATAGAGTAACAAACAGATGTTAATGATGTGCTTAGTCTCATTCAGACAGTAGCCTTCTGTTTCAGGTGTCTTTGATTTACTGCAGGACACTTAAGGAGAGGGAAGGGATTAAAAAAATTCCTGTATGAAATGTCTGTGCACTTCTCTTATAAAGTGAAATAATTGTCCCACTCTTTTCTCGGAGACTCTGCTGTGTGTGCAAGGATTAGCCCTTCGTGTTTTTGGTAATCAATGCTTTCAGGAAAAAGCTTATTGAAAAATTCACATTTTCCTGTCTGTGGTACTGGGTGATAAGTATCTCATTGCTGGTTTACACTTAAACTGTTTTGGAAGAGTGAAAGGAGCAGTCAGTGCTGCTGGTTGGGAAAAATAATTCACTTCACTTCCTAATATAATGCTAAATGGGGGGAGCACTGTGTATTGTGCTGTGAAATTCGTCTTTTGCTGTCAGCCCGGGCCTTCTAACCTGCACTGGCTTCTTGCAGTGAGTGTCACCTGAGGACCAGGCGCTTGTGCTGTTAAAAAAGCTTTCCCCCCCCTAAATAAAGGGTTATTGTGTTCCACTGCTGTCTTCCAGCTTCTTCTCTGACACGTTTTCCAATGAAATGGTGATGTGAGGAA
Organism: Petroica traversi; assembly: GCA_025920805.1. Lineage (NCBI taxonomy): Eukaryota > Metazoa > Chordata > Aves > Passeriformes > Petroicidae > Petroica > Petroica traversi. The sequence continues at coordinate 192,723 of JAHLSL010000180.1, forward strand.
TTTTGAGGAATCTTTTCATGTCACGAAACTCTTCTGGGCTCAGCCTGTCCTCAGCGAGGCCTTCTAATGCTTTGGCTTCTGATGGCCTGGCCTCAGCCACTGGTGCAGAATTAGTATTTGATGGTTAAGGATGTGGGATGGAACATAATCAGGGAATTTTGAGGAATGCTAAACAGCTTGTTGGTGCCTGAAAGAACAGACCAACTGCTGGGCAGTGCAGTTCATTGATGACAGACAGCTCTTTCAGGCACTGCTGCTCGATCAGTTACTGTGTGTCATATATGTGTTGATATCTTTGAAGGCAGCTCATTATTCCACCCACTTCCAAGTGGATCTAGAGTTGCTATTGTTAATTCTTCGGGTGTGTGAATCACTGGAAAAGACAAAGTCGGAAACAGAAACAATACACAAAGAGGGTTGGATAAGGACCTCACACCGCTTGGTGAGAAATCAGTCTGGGACTGGCCTGCAAGGCCCAGTGTGAGTGTCCTGCCTTACCTGCTGTGTCACAGAGACAGGGCCTGGAGCACGGAACACGAGCCAAGATGTGGGCTTGTTCTGCTGTGATTACAGGCAGGAGCAGCTGAGGCTTTGCATTAGTGCTGCCTTTCATTAGCTTCTTGCTTTCTCCTGTATTAAATATTACTTAATTGACTGCGGCATAAGTGGGGATAATAGCTTTGTTCCCAGTCCTGATCATTTTATAGCCGTCTGTGCTGAGGGTTTGAAACGCTCCAGACAAATCCACACTGGCACATGTGGAAGTAAATATTGTGCCTAGGCAGGTCCAGGGAAGAGGACGAGCTGTCTGGTACCTCAGAAATGGAGTGACCATATGCTGTACCTTTAGTGAGGCCAGGGGAAAAACAGCCAGAAACATCCAAGTAAATATAGATACGAATTACATTTCTGCACTGTGATCAACTGTAGAGAGTTGTTTATTTGATTCTTTCTTGATGCAGATCTTTGTCCTGGTGCTGGGTGCAGAAAATGGGGCTTTTTGTGATTTCTTGCCATCAGTGTTCATGAAAGTGACTGAAAACCTCTTCTTCCACCTTCTTAGTAAATACAAAAATGTTTGGTTGTGTACAGAAAGCACCTTCAGGTTTTTCACTTGGAAGTGTTCTTGGGAGTGCATCCCATTCCTGGTGCCCTGTGAAGGGCAGCTTTATATGACAGGCACCAGAAAGAACCGAGTCATGGGACCAGTTACAAGGAAGCATTTGTGTTCATTTGGTTATTAAATACTGCTGATCATTCATGCTGAGAAATTGAAATGCTTCATCGTCTGTGGGGGAGTCTGCTAAAATTCAGGTGTCAGGAAGCATAAAGATATTTGAGTAGAGTAAAAGTTGCAGAAAATAACCTGGTTAGTGGTACTGTTAGTAGCTCAGAAAGGTGGCTGTGTGTTTGGTTTTGTTTTTTTTTAATAAGAAGCAAATATTCAAAGTAACTGAAATGTGTGAGCCCTGTTGAATCCTGAATGTAACTGAGTTTTAGGAATGTTTGGTTCCTACCAGTTCCCCTTTAGTCACTGCCCTGCAGGCTGAGCTGACAGTTTGTACCCCCCATAGCTGAGTGGTGGGTTTTGTATTAGCTGTTTCTTTTTTATTGTTATTTCCATGATGACCTAAATGTTCAACCCTGACAGCTTCTGCTGAGAAATTCCCATGTTGAAAGGTGTATAAAATGGAAGGAGGTGTTGATGTGGGAATGTTGAAACTTTCTTCTGGTTGGCTCAATCTTCATGACAAAGCTGTATGAAATATGTTGCCCCAAGTGTATCACAGTGTTAGCCAGATTCAGCCTTGAGAGTGGATGTTTGTTTAGTGTGAGTGGTGTGATTGTACAGCAGGGAGGAGGTGAACAAACTTACTGTAATAACACAAATATTTGTGCTGAATTTAAGAAGTCAGGAATGGCCATGAACCATCTTTTTTTTCGTTGTCCTCCTTACCTTTCCATAACTGCCAAGTACTCCCAGCTGTGCATGAATTAGTGTTAGAGCTTTGTAGTATTTTCAGTGTTACATTTTTTATGGTATTAATACGTCATTAAGCATCTTTTTTTGGTTTCCCTCTGAACTACTTCCAGTCATCTGAGTCTCAGCAACAATAGCTACTTTAGTTCCTTAGGAGGAAGGGAGTGTTTCCTATGCATCCAACAAAGCACGTGCTTTAATGAAGCCTGCCTTTATCAGAGCCTGAGACTGCACAGAGAGATGTCTGGAATAAGCAAGTTGAAAAATCTACTGTAAAAACACTCACAGAGCTTTCTGTATAGTAATGTAAAAATAAAACTTCGGGTACATCTTGTATTTGCAAGGATGAGCACTTTTATCTGACGCGTCTCTCCAGGCTTAAAAGTTGTCTGCTCGGATATGGTTTAGACAGCACAGACCCCTGAGGATTGTTTAATTGCTGAGCAATTAAATTAACAAATACTGTGATCAGACTGGAGATGTGCTTATATTAAGGAACTGATCAGACTGGAGATAATTAAGGGACATCTCTAGACCCATGCTGCTGGTATCTGCTTGCTGATTTACCATCATTTGGGTCTTGCTGATTGCCACTTTCCTGATTCCCAAGGTGCCAGGAGTGCTCTTGGCCTTGCCCACATGCGAGGGGGCCAGGATGGCTGTGTAGCTCCAGCTTCCTGCATCAGTGCCCTTCTTAGTGAAATCCTGAATTGTCTTTGGGTAAACCACCAAAGAAAAGCTGTCCATGGAGACTGCCAGAGAACCCAGTGCTTGGAGGGAAGCTGCAGGTGCTTGGAATTGCTATGAGCAAGCAGCTGCAACTCTACAACTGTTTCTTTCCCCAAACCAATCCTTGTGTTACAAACCAGTTCAGAAGATCCACTGTGTTTTTCTGTGGTACCTTAAGGAGCTGTAGTGGTTGCTCTGGGGTTCGGTATGTGCCCTGAAATTGGCGCTCACTACTTGCATAGCGTTTCCCTGAATTTTTGGAATAAGGCTCAAAGGTTTTAATTGGCTTATGAGTCACTTCAGGATGGATGTGAGCATGCATCATGCCAGATTTCAGTTGGTGTGTATAACTTAAGCAAACATTAACAAAAGAAAAAACTGGAAACTGACTTTTGCATTCCTTCCTCAGTGTTGTTTGGCCAAGGAGTCTTGTGATCTTGCTGTGCTTGTAGCAGACAAGGGGGCAGTGGGTAATGCATCGTGTTTCTAATAAATAATATAGACGTCTGCTGCAAATGAACCAGCAGAAGCTCGGGCCTCCAGTGTTGCCACTCAGAACAGTACGTTGGGCTGGGATCTTCAGTCTGCCCCAGGATGAGCCAGTAAATCCCTGGAAAGCTTAGTAGCAAGGGCAAACTAAGGCATGTTAAAACATGTACAGCAGTGCTGTTTGTCAACAGCTGACTGAAAGATAAGCTTTGCTTTATGAAAATGCTTTTCAGGTTTGTAACTTGTTTCCTCAGCTCTTTCTTGTGGCTGAATGCCCTCTGCACTGCTGGACTTGGGCTGCTGCAAACCCATCAAGATGAGCACTGTGCAGCTTTCCACTCTGCTGCTCCTCTGTTCTGTGCTCAGCTGCTTTGCCATGGTTTTGAAGTTACTTGTGAGGAGCATGTGTGGGAGCATGTGCCTTGGAATTCTCTCTATTCAGCCATGGAGTAGCCTGAACACAAAATCCTATTATTTATCTCAAATAGCTTTTTCTACAGTAGTTAAATAATACAGTATTTTTATGGAAGTAAGCATGTAATATGTTGTTCTCTTATGCTGTGTCCAAATCAGTAGAAAGCTGCACATTTTGCTTTTTGATGCCCTTGTCTATTACTGCAGTTGATTGCTCTGTTCTGTTGTGGTACAACATGTCCAGGTGCTGCAAACACTAGAGGTATGTGTGTTCTCTCTGACTGGCTCAGTGGTGTTTGACATCAAGTGCTGCTTTGGGGCATTTGAGAGAAGCCTGGCAAGTGATGCATATTTCTTCCCAGCCTTCTTCCTAAGTCAGGAGCTGCCAGCTGATCTGTGCTGGGAATGGGAGGTGCTGCCAGAAGCACAAAAGTTCCTTCACCTCCACAAGGTGTCTGTGCTGTGACTACCTTTGGTGTAGAGCATTGTGGTCATGTTAAGAAGTTATAGCAGTGGGCATCTTCCTCTCATGTGAGACCATCATGTGCTTGTGCTCAGCGTGATCTTACCGAGTTCATCTCAAAGTCCTACCAAAAAGTGATAAATCCTATAGTGCTTAAAAGAAATGTTACATTTTGTGTGTATTTATTTTTATGTTCTAATTATTCAATACTTTTCTGTTTTACTGTGGTTTAGTTACAGACTTATATCAGACACTATCTTGCTCCCTGTGACATTCACTCTTAATAATTCGTTCCTTAAAGCACCGTATTTAACCCTGGAAGCACAAGAGAAATAGGAACTGAGGTTGACTGTCATTTTGCTCTTTTCATCTGGATGGAAGCACTTGGATGTTGCATTGAGGGTTTGAATCTCAAATCAAGTACATTTGGTTTGCTGGACTGTAACCCAAACTAATAGGAATGTGAGTTTGCCTTCTCTTGGGTTTAGAAAATGGTTTATGGCTGAGATGAGAATACAGCTTCTTAAAGACAACTGGAAATGAGTCGTTTACATGATTAAATTGAATGTAAAAGGTCTGCAGTGATCTCCATCCCAATTGTTAGTATTTTCCTGTCAGCTAATGAAAGAAAGTACAGCATGGAGTACATTTCTTAGGGATGTAATTGTTGTACAGATTAGTAATTTTTTAACTTCACATATTGCTTGAGAAAGATAATAGTATTTTGTGAATATCTCTGAAATTGTCAGCAAACACCAAGTTCTGTTTTGGCTTTAGTATTTTTCAAAGTTAAGTCAAAAAACATGGCTGAGAAAAGAAAAATCCTATAAAATTACATTTTTGGCTTCTTTCCATGACCCACTCTCCCCTCCCTCCTTCCATTTCAAAGGGACTGTGTTTTTGGTTCACGAGGCCTTCTTTCTTACTTTAGCCACTCACATTCATTTAAATGCACATATTTTCTAGGTGAGATCTTGGAAATGTTGAGGAATTTGGGCTTGTTTTATAAAACAGTTTTTGTATTTTGTCAAAGTGAAACACTCCAGCATCTCATTGGTGACATACATTGAAAAATGCAGTTGTTACTGTTCTGTTCTCACAGCTTTGTTGGGTATCACTGCTCACATCTGCAGGCTGCACTTGGGTTTTAGCTGGGCTGCTCTGGTTGTGTTCCTGTAATCCTCCTTGGGAGACAGAACAATTACCAGAGTGGCTTCTATAGCATTTCATTAAGGAGCCCTTTCCACCGAGGCAGGGAAGGCTCCTTTCCCACTTGGCAGCTTAGCAGGAATAAAGGAGAGCCTCAGCTCCTTCCTGCTGCTCTCAGAGCCTTCAGCTCTGCCCCTGTTCCCATCTTTCCTCCTGAGAGGGCTCCTGTGGCTCCTGGCTCTGCCTGTCCTCACCACTCTGCCTGAGGGGCTGCCTGACAATTGCCTGGCTCCCCCCCAGCCATCTGACTGGCCACGTCCACAGGTCTGTAAATGTTGGGGCTTAAAAATGCTCCTCAGTCAACTGGCCAGAACGGGAGCCATCAGCACAAAGCTGCAAATCATACTGTCACAGAATTAGTAAGCAATTAATAGGTAAGAAATACATTGTCATGTGTACTGTGAGCATAAATGAACTCTCGACATTGCTGAGGCCCCATCTTAAATCCTGGGGTCAGTTTTGAGCCCCTCATGATAAAGACATTGAGGGACTGGAGCATGTCCAGAGAAGGGAACTGAGCTGGGAAGGGTCTGGAGCACCAGGAGCCACTGAGGGAGCTGGGAAAAGGGCTCAGCCTGGAGAAAAGGAGGCTCAGGGGGGACCTTGTGGCTTTGTACAAGTCCCTGACAGGAGGGGGCAGTTGGGGGGCTGTGGGGTGGGTCAGGCTCTGCTCCTTGGGAATAAAGGACAAGACAGGAGGAAACAGCCTCAAGTTGTGCTGGGGAAAGTTTAGGTTGGATATTGGGAAAAATTGCTTCATAGAAAGGGTGGTCAGGCATTGGAAGGGTTGCCCTGGGCAGTGTTGGAGTCACCATCCCTGGAAGTGTTAAAAAAACGTGTGGCCATGGCATCTGGGGACATGCTTTAATGATGAACGTGGCAGTGCTGGATTAACAACTGTTAAACTTGTTGATCCTAGAGGGCTTCTCCAACCTTAATGATTCTGTGATTCATGGGACCTCAAAAGTCCCATGGAAAAACTGAGATAGTTATATCCTGGGAAATATTTATTTTTAATTGCCACGGTAGGAAATTCCTGTATTAGAAGGATTTATGCAAAAACATAATAGTTGCTGATCAAGATATCCAGATTTTTTGCTGTGTCGGTGTATGTAAATGTAAGTTTTGAGGGTTTTTTCCCAAATATTTAGGCCTTGCTGAGTGCCAGCAATTTTTTCCATTGCATGAAGTGGTTGTTCTCCCTTTTGCTGAGCAGCTCATGGGCTGCAGTGGGGACTGTGGGTATCAGTCAGTGGGAAATGCTTTGGTGCAGGTCCTGGCCAGCGCTGGGCCCAGGCCAGTGTTCCACGAGCCAGGGCCTCCCTAAGGATCTGCTCCCGCCTCCGTGTTCCCTCCCCGTCCTGTGGGTGTGAAATGTGGCCACAGATCCAGCTGGGTGTGGTGCTTGGCTTTCAGATTTAAGAGGGAGACTGAATAGATCAGTTTTCCTCATATTGCTCATTCACGGCTGTGCTGTTCCACAGGATTAACAAAAAGTTAATACCTGCTGATCCTGTAGAGCTTTCTATATATAGTGCCTGTCATTCCTTGGAGTGTTTTGGGATTTGAAGTACAGCTGTTTTGGAAGGACTTCTTTCTGCTCTCCCTAATCCCTATTTTTCAGTTTCAGATCTAATTTGGAGTTCTGTAATAAGCTTTCCCAGAAGTTGGGCTAACTGGGAGGCAGAGATTTGCCTGTGGGGTGTTGGGGATGGTGGCTCTGGAGCCTGTGCTCGGCTGTGCTGGGCTGGGCACTACTGAACTTCCCTGTACTATTTTTTTTTTTTCCTCCCTCCTGCTCACACAGTGAGTGGGTTGTGTTCAACTCTGAAGAGGTTGCCAGGAAGCTTGAGCTAATGTTTGAATAGTTTGGGGCTAGATGCAGTGGGAAATCAGTGATGCAGTGATGCTTTTGGTTATGGATGGAAGGACTGAGAATCTGCGTGTCAGTGTTTTGCCTTGAGAGCCAGCACTGGCCTTGCTGCCCAGGATGTGGCAACGAGATACACACGTGAAGGATTCCATGACACTGTTCCAGTGTGCTCTTCTGTGGGCATAAAATATTCAAAGCAGTCTACAATATATTTGTGGATCAGTTGCCTTTTGTGTAAGTCATTCTTTCAGCATCTTTGATGAAATATTTATTTTCTACTCTCAGAAGGCTTTTTTTTTAGTTTACACTCAGGAGTTTAAAACTCCCATGTGATCTGGAGCTGAATCACTCTCAGGTGAAGGGTTTAGAACCCCAGATCTGCTTCTGGTAAAGTCACCTGCACACTGTGTTTTAGTGTTTGGGGGTGATGCCATCTCCAGTTTTGGCAGATGTGATCCACTCACCTGTATCCGGGAGGACAGAAGGGATCTGTGTAGAGGAAAGGGTTGTTTGGTGTTTACAGTGCCCTGCCTTACGTGAGAATTCCTACTGTAAGGATAGTATTTCTATCCCAAACACAGGCATTTAAGAATATCTTAAGTTCCTTCAAGCTCATTCATTTGCCTGCTAAATGCCCCCAGCTCTCCCAGCCTGGCTCCAGAGCAGAGGGGCTCCAGCCCTGGCAGCAGCTCCGTGGCCTCCTCTGGACTGGCTCCCGCAGCTCCACGTCCTCCTGATGTTGGTCCCCAGGGCTGGGGCAGCTCTGCAGGTGGGGTCTCACCTGAGTGGGGCAGAGGGGCAGAATGCCCCCCTCCCCTGCTGCCCACGCTGGGGGCTCAGCCCAGCACAGGGGGGGGTTTTGGGGTCAGTGCCCGTGGCTGGGGCAGGTTGAGTCTCTCACCCACCAAAACTCCCAAGACCTTCTCCCCAGGGCTGATCTCTATCTGTTCTCCACCCACTGTTTCTAGCAGCAAAATTTTGTGGCTTGAATCATGAGTGTCACTCCAGGACATTTGTAAAAGATTAAATAATGGTTGCATTAATACACAAAAATTAGTGTAAAGGGGAAAAATGTTAATTAAAGTCAGGCCAATAGACTTCTATGCTGAAAATATCATTTTGGTGGAAGCCAATGGTATTCAGGAAGGGATATTCAGGTAATCAGGTTCTGACCTGGTTCCTCTGGCAGTTAGGAATGTGAAATACCCTGGTGCATGCATGGCTTTGAAAAGAGAGATTATTTCTTTGCATTTAAATTTTCATGATTCCTGTAGCAGATGCCTTTAGTACTTAAATCATAATTAATTGTGAACTGGAAGAATCTTTGGCTGAGCTAACTCTGCTTATAAAGTAAAATCCGTACAGATATTTTTAAATCACATGTTTGCCACATCCTTCCCACAAGCACAGATGTGATTGCTTGGAAAGATGTGAAGCACCAATATTTAAATGTAAACATTGTGACATTTAGCTCTTTGAATTGCTGAGAAATTCATACAAGTAACTGTTATTTATCAAAATGTGTAAATGGCAAAAGGACTTATGTAAGTTGAGAAGCAGAGAGGGCGTTCATGACTTTCCATAGAACTTTCCTTGGCTGAGGAGATCCAGGAAGCACTTGTGTCCCATCCAAGCCTTGTGCAGTGTCCCTTCAGGCACTGGGACTCTGTTGTGGGTGCACATCCACAGTGTCAGCATTGGCAGCATGTCCAAAAGTGGGGTAGCTCAACGTGTTTTCATCAGTCACCTCTCATTTGTGGGCTGTTAACAAGGTTTGACAGTTTCTACTTGTCATGTAATGAGCGGGTGTTCTCTGACATCCTCTGGGGGCAGTGAGCCTTCTAGGAATGAGGAGCTCTGGGTTTGTTCAGACCTCTGCCTACCCAGTCTCCATTGAGCAACTTAGTGTTTGCAGATTTTTGAATCTAGAGCTCTGGACTGAGTGGTGTAATTGTGAGGGAGAGGTAGAAGGAGAAGGGCCAAAGAAACATTTCATACTTTTAGTTTTGTAACAGAATTGTGGTGGTTCTTTTTAATAAATCATTTTATGAGAATTAAGTGCTTGCTAAATTGTGTGTATGTGTGATTGGGGCTTGCAAATGCTGAGCTCTGCTGCTTCTCCCCACCAACATGCTGGAAACTTGAGAAACTAGTAAAGAACCTCAAATGTTTGTTTGTTTGTTTTCCTCAGGCAAAATACATCTCACAGTGCATCGATGAGATCAAGCAGGAGCTGAAACAGGACAACATCGCAGTGAAGGCAAACGCAGTCTGCAAACTGACCTATGTAAGTGCTTTGCTGGGATCCCATGGAACTGCAGCTGCATTTTGTTCTTTCCTGCTGAGTTGGAGCCAGCCTTGGCTCTGGGTGCCTGCTCTTCCTGGGCTGTTCTGATTGCAGGCTGTGGAGACAACACTCCTCCAGCTCTGGCGTCAGAGGCTGCACGTGCCTGCTCTGCTCAGTACAATTGGATTTTATTATGATGGGTCAGGAAGTGGATCTCATTTAAAACAAATAATTTAAAAGAAATTGTTTTCAACTGGATTGGTTCTTACAACATAGTGACATGAGCACTTGAAACCGGGTTTGTTTCTCCTAGTTCAGTCCTTTGTTGACAAGGAGAAGACCAAAATATTGTTAAAGAATTCTTTTTGTGGTTCTGTTATGGTTTTTATTTTTTAAAAAATCAGGAAGAAAGCACTTCACACCAGGGCTTGTATAATTGCATATCAGAATCACAGTATGATGTGGATATGAAGGGACCTTGAAGCTCATCCACTGCCACCCCCTGCCATGGGCAGGGACACCTTCCACTGTCCCAGGCTGCTCCAAGCTCTGGCCAGCCTGGCCTTGGGCACTGCCAGGGATCCAAGAGGAGCCACAGCTGCTCTGGGCAATCAGGAACTAAGGCAAACTTTAAAACTTGTGCTGTCCTTCACTTCAGACTAGAGTGGTACAGAATGTAACGTTACTCATAAACCTGTGATGTCTTACAGCATTATTTTCACACTCCTGTTGCATCTTCAGTTTTGGGAGGTGTCTTGACCTATTTTCCTGAGTCTCTTATTTCAGAAGTTTATCTTGGCTTCTCTGCTCACAGTTACAGATGCTGGGCTACGACATCAGTTGGGCTGCTTTCAACATTATTGAAGTAATGAGTGCTTCCAAGTTTACATTCAAGGTGAGTTCTCTCTGAATGCAGCTGTCCTGGCCAAGATATCTTTTGTGAAAAGCCAGGGTATTTTATGTGAAGACCACCTGAGATTCCTAGTACTAGACATTTTTTATTTTGTAATAGCTTTATAATTTTTCTTGGAAGGCTTGTTTCATGTTGTGTTGCAGACTTTTTTCACCAAACGGGGAAATGTTACTTCCTAGGGAATGGTTTTCAAATGAGGCTTTGTACCTGAAAGTCAGGAGTCAACTCAGACAAAATTAATGTAGTAGACAATCCTACCTTATTTCTGCAGCTTTGTGGTTGCTGAACTGTGTTCTAACAAAATAGAGAAGGTGAAGGTAGATTTATTATTCCCAAGACAGATAAATTATCAGTAGAAACATTACTTGTCTGAAATTACTCTTTCCTGATATAAACCCCCTTTTCTAGAGAATGCTATCATGCCTCTTCTGTTGAACAAACCTAATCATTCATCTTTTTATATTGCTTATAAAGCCACCAATTGTTTCCCACCTAAATATTGTCCAAATTGACTTTAAAAACAAACCTTGTTTTCCTCCTTGCCTTTTCCCAGCGCATTGGTTACCTGGCTGCCTCCCAGTGCTTTCATGAAGGGACTGATGTCATTATGTTGACAACTAATCAGATCCGAAAGGTAAATGTTCAATTCTTTGTTTTCTCTTGCACTCTCTCCCTACTTGTTCTTTCACATCTGTGCTGGCTAATTCTCTTTTAGGAATATAGAGGTGTTTCAGTAGAATTCTTGATTTGCAGTCTCCTGTCATTGCACGAGCTGAGGGATTAATGAAACACTCAGGAGCTGTGCACAGCCCTCCCTGGTGCTGTCTCATACCAGCTCTGTGTTTGTTCAGCACAGAGAATGGTGACAGAAATAACTTTGCTGGTCTCTAGGCAGTGCTTAAATGAATGTAACAGGCAGGAAAAATGTCCCCATTCCTGAAGTAAAATGAGCAGTCACATGGCCCCACAACATTTCTTCGTGTGAGGGCTCTTTTTTTTTTCTGTAATTCCAGATCAGACTTTGACTTCTCTGGTAAAATTTGGTGTAAAAATGGTGAAGAGTGTATGGAAAATTTTGTTCTGTATTCATGTACCTATGTGTTTATTCATTTTTATAAAGCTTGATCACTTAGAGTTACTGGGTTGCAGTTTTCCCATTCTTGAAGTTACAATATTTTTCAAAAGCCCTTAACTTTCATTTTTTAAGTATCACTGCTTTAAAACTTGACTGATCCAGTACAAGATTAGCCTACATTTTACTATCTGAGGAACCAAAATGTCTTTTACTTGCTGAATAAAGATCAGTATCTTCCCTAAAGAACATACTATGTGCTGAATATAAATAGCTATTGTCTTTAGTATGGGCACTTTATTTTTCTGAATTTCTGTCACTTACTGGCTACTTCCACTTTGTGCCCAAGTTTTTACTGGAAAGCATCTTTCTTTATGCCTTTTCATGTTTCATTAATCCAACAATTTGAGATTTTAAGAATTTATCAGTTCTCAAAATACTTTAAAGCCAGGATAAATTGCAGTTTTTTGCTCCTTAGGTCGATTTCATTATTCTTAAAGTAGACTCTAATTTCCCACCACCTGCTGCAGGTTTTTAAAATAAGATGCAAATGGCACAGAACCCTGTAGGCCTGACTATGTTTAGCTCTCCTGAAGCAACTTCAGTGTCCACGTGAATCTGGACTCTTAATTCAGCAGCCCATGTGGGAATGCTCTCTGCAGCTTTTTCATAATTTTGTTTCTTGATAACTGCAATTCATAGTCTGTATTTGAACAGATTATTTTACTATGGAGAAATGTCTTAAGCTTAGAAAAAGACCTGGAAGACTATGGAGGGCTAGCTAGGATATTGACTACAAATAGATCCAAGGAAACTTGGCCAATAAATGTGTTCCACACACATAACTCATCCTGTCTTTGTGGACTGAAAGTTGTGGTGCTGCCAGCAGCCTGGAAGAAAATAATCTCATTCTCTGCTAGATTAAAGTGGAACACCACTTGCCAGAGAAGTTGATGGCACTTGGAATTGGACTTAGCAGGGTTAGTGTTTAATACCCGTTTTTTAGGACCTTAAATATGTTTGTGATCCTGTAATGAGTGTTTAAAAACTATTTCCGTTCCCAAAACACCACCAAGGTGCGATCTCTGATTGCTTTTATGTTGCAGTCATCCATCAAGCAGAAGCTCTGCTTCATTTATGTGAAATGAATAAAATCATTCTGAGGAACTTACTTCTTGACATCCTGTGTGATCTTAAATTTTTGAGCCTGTTTCTCTTTTTCTAGGATCTGAGTAGCCCTAACCAGTATGATACAGGAGTTGCACTGACTGGCTTGTCCTGTTTTGTTACTCCAGATCTTGCCAGGGACTTGGCAAATGACATCATGACATTGGTGAGTTGATAAGGTTGAAATAACTTTACTCTATAATTATAGAATGTGAAGTTACTCAAATCTGGTAAATAACTTAAATTTTCAACTGATACATATGAAAACTGCTGCTTCATTCCTGTGGGGGTTCTGGGGAGCTTTTACAGATCTTTGTTAGATCAAGAGGATCACTTTGAAATATATTCATTAGTTTTGGTGATAAACAGCAGTATTTTGTTCTCGCCTCAAAGCTGAGTTTTTAAAAAGTAGTTGAGTCTCTCAGGAAGAGCTTTGGAGGCAACAGTGTGAGCATAGGAGCTCTGGAAACACAGTAGTGCTCCAGGCCTGACTGCAGTTGTTTCATTAACAGATGTCTCACACAAAGCCTTACATCAGGAAGAAGGCAGTGTTAATCATGTACAAAGTGTTTTTGAAGTACCCAGAGTCCCTCCGTCCTGCATTTCCTCGCCTTAAAGAGAAACTTGAAGATCCAGATCCCGGTGAGTGGATTTTAGTGAATTCCTTCTGCTCCCACACATGGAGATCCATGTGCTTGTAGAGCTTATGGAGAAAAGAACATGTGAAAAATGCTGTAATCATTTTTTGGGCCCTGACTCACCTGTTTCAGGGCAGGTGAGCACAGGAGAGTCTTGACAGGTGTTGCCATATTAAAAATACATTCTTTAAGATGTCCATTTCTTCAAACCCAAAGCTACTGAAAATGTATCAGTAGGTTAAACCTTAATGGACAAAGCAGCTTCAAGTTTCCTGATTTGTTGCTTACTAAACTTGGCTATTGAAAATATTTCAGTTGATTTCAGGATTTGGGGTTCTGTTTTTGTTACTTCTGTGCTTTTTTAGCAAGCTGTAGCTACTGACTTGCAGTGGATGCACTTAAAATGACTGAATATCCCTTAATGTATTTTTTGTTTGAGTCCAGACTGCTCTTTGGGCCCCTCAGTACTGTGTCAGTGCAGGTCAGCAGCAGCTCAGGAAATTGGCAATTGCTCTGAATCATGCTCACATTTTTACTCAGCCTTCAGGAGGTGCTGGTGTTCCCTCACTACACCAAAGCACTTGTTTTAGGAATTCTGTATGTGATGTGTATCTGTGATCTCTACTTGATTTGTATCTGCATTTACAGGGAGAAATTTAATTGCATTTCCTCGATTATTTTTTCATGGTCATGGAATATTCATCTTCCAGGAACAATTTTAAGGAAACACACACACACATTCCTCACCTGCAGAGAGAGGAAGAAAATCCCTGTTATGCTTTGTGGAGAGAAGGATTGCTCTCTGCTGGGACATCCAGCCTGTCTAGACTAAAACATTCCAAACTGACAACAACCCATGTAGAGGTTGAGCAATGAGAAGGGAGTGAATGTGTCCAGTCAGATCGTTTAAGGAATAGTTATTTTTGTTTTTTATTTAAACATTTTTAAGTATTACATATTAGAGAAGTCAGGAGTGCTTGGAAACTTTCTGGTGGGTGATTATTATTGTCTGTGTCCCACAGCCAGCTCTCCACAGTCCAGGGCACGGATGTGGCAGTGTGCTGGTTTTTTCTCATGCTGGGCCCAAAGCAGATACCTGGCTTGCTGCTATATTAGGAAATAGCCAGAATTAAATAAAATCCTTTCTCAGTTTGCTTTTGCATCCTTGTATTTACTTTACTGCCTAAGGGTTTGAAATGAGGCCAAACCATTGGACACACAGGTCTGAAGCTTCAGCTGCTTTTGCTTTGGGGGTTCTGCACCAGAAACTTCAATTACAATGAAGGCATTGATGGGATTTGTGCTTTTCCCACTTGTTTTCCCCAGGTGTGCAGTCTGCTGCAGTAAATGTGATTTGTGAGCTGGCTCGACGCAATCCCAAAAATTACCTTTCCCTTGCTCCACTCTTCTTCAAGTTGATGACATCATCAACCAATAATTGGGTTCTCATTAAAATTATAAAACTGGCAAGTATTCTGCTTTTTGTTTACAGGATTAAGGTTCTCATTAAATTACCTTGGACGTGAAAATGGATTTCTTGCTGGGGGGCATAGTTACCATTCAATCTGAATAAAAAGAAACCAGGAATATCTTCTGTTTGTGAGTGTAACCAGAGAGAAAAATACCTTAAAATAGCTTGGCTTAAATACAATCAACTGTAATTTACATAATGTTTTGAAGCTGTTGATGAAAAGCAGCTATTAACACACTTTTCTTCTCTTTGAATAGTTTGGTGCTCTTACTCCATTAGAACCAAGACTGGGAAAGAAACTGATTGAGCCCCTGACCAACCTCATCCACAGGTACACGTGACAAATCCTGCTTTGTTTAGTCAGGACTGGGGAAGGATCTGGTGGGGGAGGGTCAATAGCTGGAGTGGGGAATGCATTTTATAGCTTTTTCTTGACTTTTGGTATATTGGCTTCAAGTATCAAAAGATAATCTCACATCAGGGTTGTTTCTGAAAAACCTGAGTGAGGTAAAATACCTTAAAGAAAAGTCTCTGGGTGTCTGACTGTCAGCATGAATTCCTCCAAAGGATGCCTGAAAATTGGAGCAAATTGCTTTCCTTTCACTGCATTTCAAGCCAGAGATGACTGTGGAGGTTGTATAAAACTGGCTTTAAAAAGGCTCAGCTGTGTATTTGCCTCTCTTGTTCACCTCACACATTTGACTCCTGACTTTTGGGAGTGCCTTACCCTCCAAAGCAGCGGGACAAGGAGTATATTAAAGCCCTCTCTCATGCCTTTGGCAGCTTAGATGTGTTTTGAAAGAGGTTCTTATTATATATATGTTCTGAATGCAGATTAAATAAAGTCAAAGATATTTCATTGTCCCTTGTTAATGCTGGTTTGTGGTGGTGTAGTGGTTCTAATTCTGAACTGAAATCAGGAAATAGATGCCTTGGAGGGAGTATGTGAAATCTCCCAGTTATGAAGAGAAAGTGTGATCTTATGCAGGAGAGTTGCTGAGTGGAGAAGCTTAATTCTTTTCAAGTGACAGAGCAAGGTTTTAAGCAGATATCTGTAGCCTTGGGAGCAGTTCTAGCCAGGTGATTTCTGTCTATCCTCATTTTCCTTTAAGGCAGGCTCAGAGGAGACCTGGCATTCAGATACCTCCAGGGAGTTGTCAGCAGTAGCAAATAGATACAACCCACCAGAAAAAGCAGAAGATGAACAATCCTCTGCCCAACTCCTACATGAGTAATTCTGAGTTGTGGGGACTGAATCTTCTTTGGCTTGGTCTCCATTCCGTCGTTTTGGATCTCATAATGAGTCACAGCACCCTGAGCTGTCCCACCAAGTGGCCAGGGGCAGGAATTGTTGATCTTGGTTCTCAGCTTCCCAGAGTGACCTTCAGGGCATTGCTCTGCTGCTGCCTCTGGAGCCGTGCTCCTTCCCTGTGTACCCTGCACTTGGAGCCTGCTCCTTTGGGGTTTGGAGGTTCCTGATTCCCTCTTGTATAGATCAGGCTTTGTAAGGACCTCTGCAATCCTCAGAACTGCACTGTCTCACAGACATTTGTTCAGCTGGCAAATGCAGCCTTGAATTTGAGTTTGGGGAAGAATCACCCATTGGAAATGGATTGCTGACTTCCAGGGATGGGAAGTGTTCCTGCATCCCAAGCCTCTGCTGCTGGGGTGTGACTCACTTACTTGGAGAGAGACTTGAGCTTCTCCATCTGCCTTGTCATGAGTTTTTGACCTTGGGCAGAGGATTTAATTTGATTCCTGGACAAGATTGCTTCAGTATTCTGTGACTGGTGCTGGAGTGTGAGTAACCACTTCCTTCCTTATTCCTTGTGTCACAGTGCTGCTTTACTTGCTGCTTTTCCAGGAAGATTTTTTTTGTTTTTAAATATTTGTTAAAACTCCTCCCCACAACAGTTTTTAAGTGAGAATAATTTCATCTGTTTGAAGGGATATGGAGCAGAATATTGACAATTTCTTGTGAAGCTCAGGGTGCTAACTAGCTCTAAGATACTGCTGACAACTCTTCAAAATGTGCTGGTTTATTCCTTATTTAATATACTTGATTTCTGTTTCAGCACCTCAGCCATGTCTCTCTTGTATGAATGTGTGAACACAGTAATAGCAGGTGAGAACTGAAGCTTGGAACCTTGAAAAAAAAACGTGATGAACTTTGTCATCAATTAACACCATCTGTAAACATTTTTTCTTTAACTTAATGTATTTTACAATGCAGCGAGTCTCCTGGCAAACTTTAGGTTCCTGTGGGGCTGAAATCCTTTGTTGTCAGTGGGTGAGGCACAGTCACTACAGCTGTGTTGTGTTTGCTGAAGGCTGGCAGACAATGAGATTATTTATATGCCAGCTCCTAAATGTTGCTGCAACTACAAAATATACCAGCAGCAATAGAATCAAAACAAGAGTGATGTCTCTTTGCCAAGTTCTCTTATGTGATGATGGATCAGACATTTTTTTTTCTTTTAATTTTGCAACTTTGGAGCTTAAAAATGGGGTGTAATTCCTTAGAGGAGGCACTTGGAATTACTGATTGGCATTTTCAGTTACTGGGGAAGGGATATGAGCTCAGTGACTGGGTGGGTGAGAGAAAACAAAGGCAAAAAGGGGTAACACAGTATTGCAGCTCAGGCTCAGCACTTTTCCTATCAGAGTGTGGAGCAGAGGGTTATTGGCATTCACAGTTGGTCTGTCTGTCTCCTGTGGGTACTTTGGATAATGGTGCAGAACTTGCTGTGCTGGGTCAGTTCAGAGAGGGAAGAGAGATCTGTCACTTGCTGTGTGTTCCTTCAGGGAAATGAGGTGACACAATGGGAGGGAAAATAACACAGTGTGTTATTCCATTGTAGAATAGAGTGGCCTTCACTGAGACCCTGTAGGGGCATCCTGTGGGTAGAGGGGGAATTCACCCACCCAGGACACCTCAGGGACTGTCATGTCACTCAGAGGCAGCAAAGGAGCCCTGAAACACCAGAGAAGCACCTGGCACCTGCCAGCTCTGAAGGTGACTGTGTCCAGCACAGCTTCCCTTCAGGGACAGTGGGCAGCACGTGGCACCTGCTCAGGCAGGCTGGGATTGGCCTGGCTGTGCTGTGCCAGCAGCAATTGCCAGGGTGAGCCCACCTTTTCTGCAGTGGGGCTGTATGCTGCCAGAGCTTTCAAATGTCCCAATAATCAGCAGTGGCTGGCTTGTTAAAGCTCCAGTCTAATCACATTAAACTCCAGGGGTCTGTTGCTGCATCCCATTGCATTAGGAAAGTGCACAATTAAAAATTCAGCTGTACCAGAGCTGCTGATATATTAACAACCTTGACTGCTACGTGATATCAGTGAAATAAACCTTACTGAGAGCAAAGAAGAACAGCTTTGACCTGGCTGTTGCAGCTATTTCCACCTTTATGCTTTTTTTCCTGCCATCTTGTTATTACTGTTATGGTATATATGGTATATGAAACTATAAGTTCATGTCACAGCTTCCTCTCCTCTCTCCAGACCCCCAAAAGTCCAAGCAAACAAACAGTACTCTGGCACCTTTCCCTGAGTGCTGAGCTAGGTGGGGACTGTCAGGTGCTGTTATTGCAGACACTCACAGCACAGAAATACTGACTGGAATTTGTGCTTCTGTTTCAGTTCTGATCTCTCTGTCCTCGGGGATGCCCAACCACAGCGCCAGCATCCAGGTGGGACCCCGTGTTTGGGGCTTGTTTGTTCTGCTCTGCTCTGGGATCCCAGGGGCCAGGGGAAAATGGGTTGTGTTCTTCTGCCAGAAGTTACAGCAGTAGCTCCCTGTAGTGCTGTCACTGTGCAATCCTGCAGACTGGAGTATTTCCTATATAAATTCTACTTATTTTGCTCTAAAATGCAAAGCTTGAGAGTTTCCCCAACTCTTTATTCATCTCGTGCCAGTACAGTCATACAGAGGTTCCTTTTGTTTGGAAATCTGTTAATGCAGCAGAGCTTTCACCTGGAGACCTCAGGTCTTGGTCAGATACTTCCTTGTCTATTGAGTAAACTTCATGAAGACTTATTTTAATTAAGACCTTTAATAAACGTGGTGTGGTGTTTTGGTTTTTTTTCAGCTTTGTGTTCAGAAGTTGAGGATATTGATAGAAGATTCTGACCAGAACTGTAAGTATGGTGCTTGTCTTCATGAAGCTGTTAGCCCCCAAGCACAGGGGAGATGCTGGAGCTGCCTCAGAGGGGTTGTAGTGCCTGGTGTGCTGTAAACAATTGCTGGGGGGTTTCATATGGAAATAATTCTTGATGGTGAGCACTTCTTTATAACAATATTTTTAAAAACAAATGACAGCAATTATTACTGCTCTTTGCGGTCTTGTAAATCTAAAACAGTTCTTTCCATGCTCTGGGATTTCCCTTTTTACAGACTGGCTGCTTGGAAAGCAGTGTTGGTTATTTTCAGCAGAGTGAGCATAATAGTAAAATGCAAGAGTGTTGACTTATTTTAGTGACTGCAAAGAATACTGGGAAATTTTTCTTTTGTGCAGATCTTTTTCTGCCTTCTGAATTTTTCCCCTTGAGAGCAGGACTGTTACACACCAGTCTTCAGTGCTTTTAAAGCTGTGTTCACCTCAGGATGCCCCTTCTCAAACCCCAGCATTTCTATTTATTAAATACATATTTTTGGATCAATGATAAAACCTGAGGTGCAGGAAGATCCTGATGAGGGTTACATTTGTAATTACTTGTCTGTCTATTGGATTATGACATTAAGGACTATAGTCTGTGATGCACCATTCTCAAAAATGCTTTTCTTCATCACAGATTTTTATTCACGTGTTTCAATACCAAGTTCTTCTACTGAAACCAGCTTTAAGATTTCGTGCTCAGCACAAAACGGTGTTTCTATATTTGGAAAGAAGTTTTATTTTGTCTTTCACAGTGAAGTACCTGGGACTGTTAGCTATGTCCAAAATCCTGAAAACACACCCCAAGTCAGTTCAGTCTCACAAGGATCTCATTCTCCAATGTTTGGATGACAAAGATGAGTCCATCCGACTCAGAGCTTTAGATCTTCTCTATGGCATGGTATGTTCCTATGTTTATTTCCTCTGCAGCCCCCCTGACCCTTTTGGAAGGTGATGTTTAAGGAAAACATGCAATTTTCTCTGCCCACTACAGAGTTTTGATAACAAGTCTCATATCTTTCTGGCTCTTAGGACAAGTAAAACATCTAGCTCAGCATGAGGGCATTAAAAATTCTAATTCAGACTGGATGGAGTTTCTCAGTTCAGGCCCTGCTGGAAATCACCCATTTTTGAAATCCATTCTATTGGATATTAATGACTCCTAATATTTGTTTCCTTTATAAGCAAAAATATTTTAAACTCTTAAATTTTCTAATCTGGCAGTAGAAGATTCCCTTTCTCTTGGATTTCTGTATTGCTGATTGTAACTCTCATCCTCAGCTCTCCCTCAACAAAGAATCAACTGGGTTGGAAAAAACCTTGGAGATCATCAAATCCAGCCTGTGGCCTAACACCACTTGTCAGCCAGGAATGGCACTAAGTGCCACATCCAGTCACTTTGTATACTTGTACTGGCTCTTTTTTAACAAAAACACTGAACAGTCATAAGCAGGTTCATGTTTTGACTGGGGCCTACAGAGGTGGTTCTGGTTTTTGGTTAACATGATATGGGTCCAGCAAAGACCCAGCAGCTGCTTTACTGAAACTGAAAGGACTTGGCTGTATAGGAAAGTGATTGAACCCTTGACCACCTCTCTAACAGGTCTCTAAGAAGAACTTGATGGAGATTGTGAAGAAACTGATGATTCACGTGGATAAAGCCGAAGGGACAACGTACCGAGATGAGCTGCTGACCAAAATCATAGACATCTGCAGCCAGTCCAATTATCAATACATCACAAACTTCGAATGGTCAGTGCTGCCAGCTTGGAGCTCATCACAGAGGTAAAGCAGGGCTGTCCTTTGACACGCATCCATCCCTTCCCCTTTGCACAGGTACATCAGCATCCTGGTGGAGCTGACGCGGCTGGAGGGCACGAGGCACGGGCACCTGATCGCGGCGCAGATGTTGGACGTGGCCATCAGGGTGAAGGCCATCCGCAGGTTCGCGGTGTCGCAGATGGCCACGCTGCTGGACAACGCCCACCTGCTCGCCAGCAACACCCAGAGGAACGGCATCTGCGAGGTGCTCTATGCTGCTGCCTGGATCTGCGGGGAGTTCTCTGAGTAAGTGCAGGCAGAGCCTGCTGGGCTGCAGGGGCAGCTTTTGGGCAAAGCTTTCTGGTCACTGAAGTGTGGTTTTGAGAGAAGGGTGCTTTTCTGAGTTAGTACTTTAATTGCCATGAAAGTGGTTGTTTTTCTCTTGCTCCCTCACATCATTGACCCCTCAGCCCTTTCTGGCCAAGACATTTTTAACTATCTGGTCATTCTTCCTGTCTCTCCAGCCTTGCCCACTCATGCAGGAAGCCATAGAAGTGAATCAGAATCCCAGAATATTCTGAATCAGAATGGACCCTCAGGGATGATCAAGTCCAGCTCCTGTCCCTGCCCAGCCACCCCAGCAATCCCAGCCTGGGCATCCCTGAGAGCGGTGTCCAAATGCTCCTGGAGCTCTGGCAGCCTTGGGGCCGGGACCATTCCCTGGGGAGCCTGGGCAGTGCCCCAGCAGCCTCGGGGGGAAGAACCTTTCCCTGAGCTCCATGCCAAGGCCTGACACAGCTCCAGCCCTTCCTGGGCTCCTGGCCCTGGCCCAGAGCAGAGCTCAGCCCCTGCCCCTCCGCCTCCCCTCGGGAGGAGCTGCAGCCCCCGAGGAGTCTCCCCTCAGTCTCCTCTGCTCCAGCTGAAGGAGCCAAGTGCCCTCAGCTGCTCCTCAGACCCTTCCCCAGCTCCCTCCTTTGGACACTCCCCAACAGTTTTGCATCCTTCTGATATTGTAGGTATAAACTGTCAGATCTTAAGTCATTGAAGGAACTCCTTAATCATTAAGGTCTACCTCCATATATAAAATAGGGGACATGTCCAATCACCATATTTGAATTAGTTCTTTCTCTCTTCCCTGTTTTGCCCTTGTTAGAAGTTTTTTGAAGAGCGCCATCTTCCTAGGAGTTAAAAGTTATCATCTTTTTGCTCAGAATTTTTCAGTACCCACAGCAGCACAGTGTTCAGTGTTCTTGTACCAGCATGGATTTTTAGCTTCAAGAGATGCTTTTGCCTCTTGGTTGTGCAGATACAGCTGTTATCCTGCTTTTATTCTGGTAGATTGGACAGGCGTTGAACTGTAGTCTCTCCTCTAAACCCAGCTGGTTTGGTGTCTCCTTCTAATTGCCACTGTGAACACGCTGGGGTTTAAATTCACACTGCAGGTGTGATATTGAGGGAATGCTGGTACACCTCAGATGTTCATTTTCTTAAAGTTGCACAAAGAAAACTGCAGATGAAGTAGAGAATATTCCTCTTCTTTTCCAGTGTGATCACATTGTTACTTAGAAACAACTTTAGCTTTCAGTTTGTAACAGTAACTTCTTTGTGCATCTTCCATTTAGTTGTGAGCCGATAATTTTGAGTTAAGAGAATGAGATTTGTTAAAACAAAGAGCTGTGATCTGTATTCCTTTGTAATTCCTGTATTAAGCACTGCCTGCTGGATTTTATTTTTGCTGCCTTTCATCTGTGCCCTGTGTTCTTACAGACACCTTGAGGAAGCAAACCAAACCCTAGAAGCAATGCTGAGGCCTAAAGTTACCACCCTGCCAGGCCACATCCAGGCTGTTTACGTGCAGAACATGGTGAAGCTCTATGCATCCATCCTGCAGCAGAAGGAGCAGGCTGGAGAAAAGGAAGCAGCTCAGGAAATTACACAGCTGATGATCGAGCGCCTGCCTCAGTTTGTGCAGAGTGCAGATCTGGAGGTTCAGGAGAGGGTAAGAGAACAAAATGACTTTGGGATTTATCATGGGAGGCCTTGGAGCAGGTCTGTGGTTCTCTGTGGCTGTGCACATTTTCAGTAAGCTGTTATCAGTGACAAAGCCCAGATCTTATTGCAGTTTGATGCCATCTCTGAAGGCTGCCAGCAAGATCTTCACTCAAAACAATTTAATTTTAAAATTTTTCAGGCACATAAGGGCACAAAAAGGACCCAGCTAAAAGAGAGGCTTAATATGGACTTTTTTCATTTGCTCCAAACCTGCAGTTTATGCTGCTTCTCTCAATTCCCTTAATGGAGCTGAACACTTACTGCTGACTTCAGTTGATTTGTTTGGTTCAGCTTGTTAAATACTACTCTGAAACCACTTCTGCATTTGTTTTTAGGCTTCTTGCATCTTGCAGCTAATAAAATACATTCAGAAGCTACAAGCGAAAGAAGTTCCTGTAGCTGAGGAAGTGATAGCCCTGTTTGCTGGTGAGCTGAACCCTGTGGCTCCTAAAGCACAGAAGAAAGTCCCTGTTCCAGAGGGGTAAAGTTCCTTCTCTCTCTCAAACCCTTATTTAAACTTTAAATAATAAAGCAAAGTGTATAATGAGACACTGAAATACTCAGGGGTACTGAATCAAACTGTTTGTTTGCTGCAATTCTTCCCAGCCTGGACCTCGATGCCTGGATCAATGAGCCTCCATCAGACAGCGAGTCTGAAGATGAAAAGCCCAAAACTATATTTCATGAGGAGGAGCAAAGGCATTCCAGACACAGACAGCCAGAAATAGATGAAGAGGACCTGGCCAGAGTGAGTGAATGTTAAAATGCTTTTCCCTACATAATTCAGTAGTAATCTAAGTGGTGCTGAAGCACTGGGGGCTGTTGTGGGTTCCCCATGTAGCCAGGGAGCTGTTCTGCTCTCCACAGCTCAGGAAAGCTGATCACTGATTTGAGCTGATGCTCGTGGACTTCAGCAGCTTCTGTGAATGACTGCAACATGACTGTGCTCAGCAGTGATCCCACCTTTCCTGCCTCTGACCCCTTTGGTTTCACAGAGAGAACTTGTTGTTCTGCAAATCTTCAGTTCTTCTTCTCCTTGCAGAAATGAGAACAGGAACATTCCAATTGCTATCAAAAAGTGATGTCTGGGAAGTTATCTCTAGTCTGTAATTAAAAGGCAAAGAAGAGTGTTCTAAGGAATATTAGTTACCTTATCATATAGAAGGGCTTGGTTTGGAAGGGATCTTAAAGCTCATCCAGTTCCACCCTCTGCCATGGGCAGGGACACCTTCCACTATCCCAGGTGCTCCAAGCCCATTCCAGCCTGGCCTTGGACACATCTCAGGGCTGGGAATTAGTAATGGTACTTGCAGGTCTATCCTAGTGTATCTGGTAACTCAGAGCAGCTTTATAACACACAAGCTCCTCTGCTCTAGGTTCTTCACAGTAGTTATGTATTGTTCTAAAAATCCAGGGAGATCTTGTTTTCACTTTGGTGTCTTTTTCTATCTCTTTGCTTACAAACATTGTAACTGCAAATCCTTTTTTGCTTTCAGCGTCGAGAAGCCCGGAAACAAGAACAGGCAAACAACCCATTTTATATTAAAAGCTCTCCTTCCCCTCAGAAGGTGAGTGTGAATTGCAGTATCTCACTGGCCTCTCCTGTCACTGTGTGAAGGCTCCCTGACTGTCAGAGCTGCAGCCTCCTCTGGGACACTCTGATATTTCCCCTGCAGTTCTGACTACTTCATAGTGTGTGTACTTGAGTGGCTGCCTACAATTGCTGTTCTTATAACTCCTGTTTGTGTTGAGAATCTCCTGAGTGACCTGGTACCCCCAGAGCAGCCTGTGAGAGTCTGTGCTGTTTGTCCCAGCCCTGGGTCATGGCAGGGTTCACATCTCCAGGCACCTCACTCAGAGCCCTGTGTTTTGTGGATCAGAAAGCTGTGGTCTCTGAACACCTTTTTCAGGGAAGGAACTTCCTTTATTCCCTCTGCTTCCTAAGGACTGCCCAATTTTTCTCAACTCCAGTCTCCAAGTTTATCTTCTGAAGTGGCAAGTTTTTAGTAATAAAACACAACCCAAAAATTCTTCAGAGAGCTGCAGTAATTCTTCAGGGCAGTAGTGGGGTTAAAAAACTGTAGCTAAGAGTAGGGTCCTTTACATTAGTTATCAACTGGCTTTAAAACACACTGTTACCACACAGGATTAGTAATGAACTGTTCCATTCCTACCCTTTCAATTCTTTTCTGTTCAGTCCTTCAGGGATTGAACTGCTCGATGTTTTGTCATGTATCTGTTAACAGAAATTTGTGCTGGCAGTGCTCAGAGTGTAACAAATCTTTCTTTTTCCAAGCGGTACCAAGACACTCCAGGGGTGGAACATATTCCTGTGGTCCAGATCGACCTTTCTGTCCCATTAAAAGTTCCAGGTAAGCACAGCTAATCTTTAAAATTAATTAAAGAAATTCAACTAAGCAAAAGTCATAATTCCTTCTTAGGAATTCCATGTGAGGCTTTTAAGGACAAAGAGCACACTTTCATTCGTCTTAAATATATTTCCTTAATTTACATTTGAAAATAGTACTTTGCAGTCCGAGTTCCTTTCAAGATAACATTGGAAATAATTCTGTGATTAGGAATATCGGGCAGCCAGGTCTGTAAGGTGTAGAGTAACCACTGCTCTGTGTGGGGGCAGTGACCTTGAAAATATCTTAGAGGTCTTATGGATGTGATCAGGAGAGGTGAAATGTAATCTACTGGTAGAGATACTATTTGAATATCTTGTTTCAATTATCAAAAGGCAGTTGTGTATCTAAGGAGTGGTTGGATACAGCACTGAAAAGCTGTTGATTAAGTGCTTTACTTTGCAAGGGGTGATTTATAAGTGCAAATATTTGAGGTTTTTTTCCAAAAGTTGTCAGACTGCAACAGTGTTACCAGTTCTCCTTAAAATCTCCATGTTTGGATGCTCTTTGTAATGCAATTAATGCAGCCAGGAATCAGGGAGCAGGATGGAGCTCTGTCCTGTTCCTGGAGAAGTGGGCAGCAGAGCTGGTGCTTGGGGGGGGTGTGTGTTAGGTGATGTGGAAGCACAGGGAGGGGTGGATCCAGCTGGCTCTGGGAAGCAGGAGCAGGGCTCACTCCTGGCATGGTATTCCCGTGCTCAGTCCATGTGCTCTGTGCCTGAAAGCAGCCTGGCTTTCCCCCAGGAATGCCCATGTCAGACCAGTATGTGAAACTGGAAGAAGAGCGGAGGCATAAACAGAAACTGGAGAAAGACAAGAAAAAGAAAAAGCAGAAGAAGGAGAAGAGAGGGAAACACCATCGCCACAACTCCCTGCACACTGAGAGTGAGGAGGACATTGCTCCAGCTCACCACGTGGACATCATCACAGAGGAAATGCCAGAGGTCAGGTCCTGTGCTTGGGGTGTGGGCTTTACCTGTGTGCAGCTCTGCAGAGATTTTTGCCCCCACAACTGCAGCCAGTCTGTAGTGTGGCAGTCCAGAGCTGTGGTCTCTTGCAGAGCTGCTTCAGAAATGGCTGAGATGATCCCAGGCTGTTCTTTGCAAGGGAAGAAATGACTGCTTTTTTTTTTCCCACAAAAAGACAAAAATTGCCACTGAAGCTATTAAAAAAATCAAAACCAACAAAACAATGTTCCTCCCTGCTGTAAAAGTAATGCTCTCCAAATAGCATTTATTATGCTCTGCTGCTTCACTTTGACAGTAACTTGCTGTCTAGTCAGCAGCTTTGCAGCTGATGATAATTAATTGCAGATGCTAATGATGTCATCTGTATTTGTTTCTAAAATTTCCTTTAATCAAAACCGAACAGCAGCAATTCAAATCCTGCAGTTTATGAAGAAGGGGTTTCTGTTCTAAATTAATCTTGTAACTGGATGCTGCATTGAAGTGCATTGTTC
Organism: Petroica traversi; assembly: GCA_025920805.1. NCBI lineage: Eukaryota > Metazoa > Chordata > Aves > Passeriformes > Petroicidae > Petroica > Petroica traversi. The sequence continues at coordinate 219,266 of JAHLSL010000180.1, forward strand.
TATAACTTACTGTGCCTGACTGCAGCTGGCCTGGTCCAGGGTTCACAGGCTCAGAAACATTTAATTTGGGTGGTGTTAAGCTTGAGTTTGAAAATCGCCAGTGGTTTGCTTCCTCAGTGGACGTCTCTTTATCTCTCCTGCAGAATGCTTTGCCCAGTGATGAAGATGACAAAGATCCCAATGATCCCTATAAGGCACTTGACATAGATCTGGATAAGTAAGTGGCAGTTTTGTGTGTGAGTTTACTGAGTTGCTGATGGGAATGCCTGAGGGCAGGGCTGGGGCTGAGCAGGCAAAGGCACTACAAACCACGAGGGGAAAAGGCTCCCCATGGCTTTGATGAAACCTCAGGTGCTCATCCAGCTTGGACTCCCACTGCAGCTTGGATGATAAAATCTCAGCTCCTGAGTGTGGGAGAGGTTTGGGAGGGGCAGGGGAGTCACTAAAAATTTAGTGTGAGAGTGACTGAAGGAGTCTGCAAGCACAGGCAGTGTCATGGGCTCAGGTGTGGGTTACTCTGAGGTTTGGGTGTCCCATTGTCTCTATTCTGTGACCTGTGTCTGTCTGTCCCCCTCTGAAGCTCTGTGTCCATGGCAGGACTGTGTTGTGATCACTGACCAGTACCACCCAGGCTGTTCCACCCTGTTGCCCTGTGGCCCTTCAGTGTGGTCCCACTGTTGAAAAGTGTTGTTCTCATGTGCCTGAGGGAGCTGCATGTCCCACCTGTCACTGGGCTGGTCCCCACCCAGCTGCTGGGGCTCTGCCAGCTGAGCCCCTGCATCCACATCACCATGAGCACTGGAATGTTCAGTGTTGCACATGGAGATTGATTTGGATTTTTTTTTATTTGCTGTTTTTCAAAATCACCTTGCTAAAAAGAATTGCTGATTGATGGTCCAGGGATGTCTCCTGTAGGGTTTAGAAGACTGTGCAGGCCCAAGTGGCTGTGTGTAGGATCTCTCTGATATTTGAGAGGTTGTGCCTTCCTTTGCAGTTCCAAATTTACAGGGCTTTGGCCCCTCAGCACCTTGTGAAAAAGTGAATTAAACAGTTTCTGAAAAACTTCCTGTTCTCATGAGCCAGTCAAAGTCTGCAGGGATAAAGGTATAAAAGGAAATTAATTTCTGGCTGTAGTCCCTGTATGTGCATGGTGATCCTCTCCAGTGCTGGGCACACCCTGTAGAGCAGGCCCTGGGTGCTGAGCTCCAGGAGGCATCCAGGGCTGTTGGATTGTCCATCCATTCCCTCCCCTGTGCCATGAGTGCTGTGCTCTCCTGTCATGGTTTCTCATGTCTGTGTCCTCTCTCTTTCTTTCTGTGCTTGCACTGCTCTGTCTATCACGCTCACATGCAGTCTGGTTTCAGGGAAGCCTTCCAGGTAAGAATATCTCCTCAGAGTTCACCTTTGTCAGGTTGGTTGATTTTGGACAGTGTAAGTCCTTGAAGGGTGGTGGAACTGTTAAATCAGCGACCCTCACATTTGTGTGAGTTTGTCACTGGCTTTCAGCACCAGTGCTGTTCCTGTACAGGTGTATCTGAAGTAGTAAAAGATGAGGCCTGTTTGCTGTTTAATCTTCCCAGTGTCTGAAAGTGATAAATTAATTGGTTCTGGTTCTTAATGCAATCTTAAGCAAAAAAACTAAGGCAGTTGAGGCCATTAGAAATCTTCCTGAACTGGTGTTTGCTGTGCAAGCATGAGAATTAGCATTAAATAAAAGCTAAGAAATAGAAAAATATGCAGTTGGTGAAATTCTTGAAATTTGTGAAATGCTTGAAAAGAATGAGAGAAATTTTTGTGATTTTTTTTTTTTTCCCCCCAGATAGTAGATTTAGGATACAGTGTAAATATGAACTGCTACCAGTGCTTCTTGGAAACAGTACCTGAAGTTACATTTAATTTCTAAAATGTGATAGTAGAGTAGAAATTCATAGTGCAAACTTCCAAAATAAAAATGACTTAGAATAACTCCTAATTGGAGTGACCTATTCATTGAGAACAACAAACCCCACACCCTTCAAGGGCTGTTGGAGCCATGCTGGCATTCTAGTGCTGGAGTTTCCACTCCGTTGGAAATGCTGTTCCACATCCCTGCTTTTCCTTGGAGAGGGATTCCATGGAAACGCAGCACAGCCCTGCATGGAGCAGTTCTGGGGGTGTTGCTTGGCCTGCAAGCCTCCAGCTGGCACCTCTGAGGGTTAAACAGCAGCATCTCAGCTCTCAGTCACCTGCCAATTGTTCCCTCTGAGTCCTGACCCACAAAGGAAACATCTGCAATTGCATAAATGCACTCCAGGTACAAAAGTATGAGCTGATTTCAGGTTTGGGGGCCCGGCCCCCTGAAAACAAAGCACACCTTGTCTTGGACACAGGTGAGGGAGGCTGTTTGCAGCAGGTAATGGGCTCTTTCTTTTCAAGACCCTTAGCAGACAGTGAGAAGCTGCCAGTGCAGAGACACAGGAATGTTGAGACCCTGAAATCACCAGACTCAGAAGTTCCCCTAGTAGAGAAGAAGAGCAAGAAACCCAAAAAGAAGGAAAAGAAACATAAAGAAAAAGAGAGAGATAAAGGAAAGAAGAAAGAGAAAGAGAAAAAGGTGGTAGAAGAGGAGGAGGAAGAAGAAAAAAAGGTAATTCTCCAAGATTTGCACTATTTTAGCTCCTGCTGTTATTTATTGCTGAGCTTGGCTTGTTGCTTAGGAGCAATTCAAACAGCTGAATGCATTCAACCTTTATTTCCTTACATTTTTACAACTGTAGCAGCAGGTATTTAAAGATTTCTGTTAATAAAAATAACATTTACTTAGCTTCATAAATTAGCAGCATTCAGCTTACTGCAGCCTACACAGCAGATCTGCCAGAGCTCACGTGGAAGCTGAGTTTGCTGATATTTTGTCTCTTCTCCAAGTGGGGAACTCCTTAGCAAAATATCTGGAACTTGTGTCATTTGTTCTGCATCCTGTCTCCCTTGTACTTCAGAGCCTTCCAGTTACAAACCCTGCCATGAGCTGTCAGCTGCTCGGAGGATTTGATGTTTCCTCCTGTTAACCCCTGCAGAGCTGCAGCCCTTGGAATGCTGGGGGTGCCCTGGTGTGGGGTGCTGGGCAGGCACTGTCAGCTGGGCCTGGCTTAGGAAGTGCTCAAAGACTAAAGTGAAACTTCTTGGTCTGTTTGCTCCTAAATGTATCACAGCATCTGTGCATGAGGAGCATTCTGGAATGCTGCATGTCCATTGGAACTTAAGGTTTTCTTTTAATTGTTTTAGAGTCACAGAATCCCAGACTGGTTTGAGTTCAAAGAAACCTTGAAGCCCATGCAGTGCCCCCCCTGCCATGGCAGGGACACCTCCCACTGTCCCAGGTCCCTCCCAGCCCTGTCCAGCCTGGCCTTGGGCACTGCCAGGGATCCAGGGGCAGCCACAGCTGCTCTGGGCACCCTGTGCCAGGGCCTGCCCACCCTCACAGCCAACAATTCCTGCCCAATCTCCCATCCATTGCTGCCCTCTGGCACTGGAAGCCATTCCCTGGCTCCTGTCCCTCCATGCCTTGTCCCCAGTCCCTCTCCAGCTCTCCTGGAGCCCCTTCAGGCCCTGCCAGGGGCTCTGAGCTCTCCCTGGAGCCTTCTTTTCTCCAGGTGAGCACCCCCAGCTCTCCCAGTCTTTCCTTATAGGACAGGTGTTCCAGCCCCATGATCTTTATTTTTAGTTTTCTTTTTTTGCTGCTTTTGTTCTTCAGGGAGTTGTTGGTTTTTTTAATTGATTTTTAAGAGATATCTAAAAACAGTAATAATGGGGTTTTTTTTCTCCTGAAATTCAGGGGGAAGACTTGGATTTCTGGCTCTCCACTGCTCCACCAGCTGCTCCCACGCCCCAGCCACAGGTAGGAATCTTCCCACAGAAGAAAACTTCTCTGGTTATTTCTTGCCTGTGAGCTGGGCAGGAGTGCTGTGTCATGCTGCAGCACAGAGGGGAGCATCAGCTTCATCTCCTCGGCTTCCTGCTGGGAAGCAGGGATGTTGTGTCTGCCCAGTCCAGAGAAACTGTAATGGGAGACTTCAGGCTTCTGTGCAGATCAAGGAATAGAAATACAAATACAGATATAGCTCTAGGCTTGGTTGATTTTGTTATTGATGGGTATAATGTTATACAGTTGCATGGTTTTATTTCCCAGTATGAGGCAGACTTTAGCAACATTAATAGACATGAGAGACAGAGTGTGAAAGAAAATTTCTCATGAATTTTGATGGGAAATTTTAGAATAAAAGACAAGAATGATAAGGGGCCAGATTCCATGGAGGAAATCTTTTGAATCATGTGTCCTCAGGTGGCCATATTTGCTGCGTTTCAGAGGCATAAAATGAAAGCCTTAATACCATGTTAGCCTAATGTAATTTCTGAAATGACAGTTGTGAGGAGTTGTCACTGTTGAGTTTCTTTTGGTGTGGGGTTGGGTTGTTCCAGCTGCTTTCCAGTAGTGTCAGGATCCTTCTGCTCATCTCCTCAGAGCGAGCCTGGAATGGGCACTGCTGTGGTGGCTGAACCTCAAGAGGCAAAAATACAGGAAAGGGAAGAGCAAGATGAGGAGGAAGAGGATGAAGGAAAGGTAAGTGCTTTAAGTTCAGAGGAAATTGCCTCAAGTTACACCAGGGGAGATTTAAATGAGATATTAGGAAAGATTTTCTTTTTCTGATGGAAAGGATTGTCAAGACATCAGAACTGCCCAGGGCAGTGGTGGAGTTGGTGTCCCTGGAAATGCTTAGAAAACCTGTGGGTGTGGCACTTGAGGACATGGTTTAGTTGGTGGATGTGGTGGCACTGGGCTCATGGTTGGACCTGATGATCTTAAAGATCTGTTCCAACCTTCACAATTCTCTGGCACAATGAAATTGCTGTCACCCTTCAGCCACATTCTCCTGCTGTCTCAAATTCCTTAAAAAGCAGCACACAGCAATTACCAACAGCATCTGTTCAATGCAGTCACCCCCTGCAAATGTTGCATCCTTGAAGAGCTGTGAACACCTCGTGGTGAGAGGTTTGGCTGCTCCCTCAGCCAAGGACAGGTCCCAGTTAAAGCTGAGCTTCCAAACAGTAGGAGAGATTCAGCCTTATGCTGTTTCCAGGCTGCTTTGGAATAAGGTGGTGGCAGCTGGGTGGGGAGCAGGGTTTACTGAGACTCCACATGGAATCACTTTTGGGATTTAAGAAATAGTAGCTCTGTTTTGGGTTCTGCAGTAAAGGGAAACTTTACTCAGTCCAGGAAGTGCAGAGTGAGAGTCTGGAGTTGGAAGCATGGTAAAGGGGACATGGCTAGAAATTGAGGGTTTCTTTTAGGGTTTGTTGTAGTTTCTTGTTCTTCTTGGTAGAAATCCTCCAAGCATAAGAAGAAAAAGCACAAGAAAGAGAAAGAAGAGAAATCAAAGGATAAAAAGAAATCCAAAAAGAAGAGTCACCACAGCGAGGAGGAGCCCCCGGAGTCGGTGCAGAATGGGACTCTAGAAGATGAGCCCCTACCAGTGAGTAGCTGTGCCCAGGCCTGGGGACAAGGAGGGCTCAGCTCTTTGGGAGGGAGAGCAGTGACAGCCCTTTTCAGAGCCAGCAGTTGTGGTGTGACTGTGATTTCTCTCTTGTTTTTCAGCCCATGTCCAGTTACCGCCTTCTTGCTGAAAACCCGTACATTAAAATGGTGAGTTTGGGGTGTTCTGCTGGTGTCTCTCTGTGTTCCTGGGGAGAGGGGGTGCCCTGGGGATGGTGGTGTGACTTCCAGGAGGCAGAACTGTAACTGTTCCATTTCCTTTCCTTTGGGTGTCCCACTCCAGTTTCCAAGCTGATGCTTTCTTAGCTGCTCACCACTGTGTTTGCAAAATCCTCTAGCAATCCCTTTTGAGCCTGGTTTCATCTCCATGCTGTATTCTGTTCCTTGGAAGTTTCTGACTCTTTCCTGAGACGTTTTTCCTTTCATTTGCAGACCTATGATATCCAAGGAAACCTCCAGAATGACAGCCAAGTTACTGTGTCTGTTATCTTTGAGAACAAAAGCACTAGCTTCCTTAAGAGCATGGAACTGAATGTCCTGGACTCTCTCAACACTAAAATGCTCCGACCAGAAGGATCATCAGTACACGATGGGATACCTGTGCCCTTTCAGCTCCCCCCTGGTATGCACAGCTTTGCTCAGGGCTCTTGAAGTGTGGCTGGCCCTGCACTGCCCTCCTGTGGGAAGAGCTGCTTGAATTTCTTGCTGTTTTCCAGAAAAACATCCCTGCCTGGGTGTTCTGGGCCTTCTCACAGTTCTCTGGAGAGGATAAGCCTTCTCCTAGTATGGCTGTGATGCAGGTAGTTCTGCACAGCAAGAGCAAAGCCTTTATCTGGGGCTGGGAGTCCAAATGCCTGAGTTCCTTTTCCAGACACCTTTGACTTCAGGAATCCAGAATTCATGAGGTGTTTGCTGTGAGATTGAAAATGAAAAAAGGTGATAGGTTTGTGAGGTATTAGAATCTGCTCTGGATTTATTCTGGAGCTCTTATCTCACTGTTGGCATGGCCGAGGCCTTATGCAATGAAGGTTTGTGATAAGGATGTGTAAGGAGGGGAGCTGAGCCCTCCAGAACATTCAGCACAGAAATGAAGGGTAATGGTTTTGTACAGTCAAATCCATGAACTTCCCCGAAATTCCCTTCCTTCACCAAGGAGTTAATTTAATCCTGAAACAGCTCACAGAGGGCTGGAGTGGCCTCAGGGTGCATTTCAATCCCCCATGAAAAGCAATGGGGTATTTGATTTGGTTTTAAATCTCTGTAAGGCAGTTCTTGACACAGACTTGTATATTAAAAGGAAAACATACAAACATTAGAATGCAAATCAGCTCTGAAAGCTACTCTGAAATGTTTATAATATAACTTCCAGTTATGCAAATTGTTTAAATATGTGACTCTGTGACACTTTGCCCAGGCACTTCCTCAATAACCTCCCCCAAATGCCAGCTCCTGTTGCTGCTTCTGGGAGACCCAAGTGCTGTTGCACTGTTGACTCACCACAGCAATCGTGTGTAGAACTCTATTCCAACTAAAAGATTTTCAGACTTGGTTCAAAAATAGTCTGCACATAAGTCAGTTTATTCTAACCATTACTTAGGTCTAGAAACCATGTTCTGACCTGACTTTTCCCTCTCCTCTCTTCACACTAGGAATCTCTAATGAAGCCCAGTTTGTGTTTACACTTCAGAGTATTGTTATGGCTCAGAAGTTAAAAGGAACACTGTCCTTTATAGTCAAAGTAAGTGCAGCTCTCAATTGCCTCTGCTTCCTTCAAAACTGCGTCAGGGAGCTGGACTCGGGTGGGAAGCTCTGCTCTTAAGCTTTTTTTAGGCATCATTTCATCCCTGCTGCACAACCCATTCTGTGAGGAACATTTTCACATGACATCTTGTGCAAAGAGTGCCCCCAATCCTGCGTCAGCACGTCCCAGATTGTCGTTCTGGCAGCGTGTGAGCAAGGCAGCCTGGAACATGTGCCACATTGTCAGCTAGAAAATCACACTGCTCTGCTGGGGAGGAGAGAGGGGGAACCAGGCTTTGCTCCTTCTGATCTCAGTTGGACACTGCAGCCTGGTAAAAGGCTGGAAAATGAAATTAAGAGTTCGATGCAGTTATTAAGAGTGGAAACCCAGACCAAGAGTGAGGTCAGTGGAAGGCATTGTTTAATAAGTATTGAGCTGGATAAGACTGTGTGGGTCTGTGATGTTATTTCAGTACAGTTATTAATGAAAGAGCTGTGTGAACAGCTCAAAGGAAATTAATGGAGACAGTTGGGGCTGCTCCTGAGTCAACCATTATCTCTATTTTAAGGATTTCTTAAAAATAGCATGCTAGTCCTATTTTAGTACCTAAGAATCTGGGAACTATTAATTTATAATTTTGCTCAGGAAATAATGAACTGTAAAACAACATCTCTAAGTGTTAATTTAAACTCAGTCTGCTCAGTTTATTCCAGCAGAGTGCAGGCAGAACTGCAGCTTGTTGTGTCCCTTACCTGTTGTAGGTGTTTATCAACCCAGCTGCCCAAATCTGTGAGTGGGCTGATGTGGTGGGATGGTTCTCAGACTGATCCTTCAGGCCCAGCCAGGCTATTTCAGAGGGAACTGAGCCCTCAGCTCCTGGTTTGTGCCAGAGTGGTGGGTGGGGGTGGCACCTCCTCTTTCTGCCTCAGGGCTCCTGCTCATCTGCTCTCCTTTGCCGTGTTGCAGAATGATGAAGGCTCAACCCATGAAAAACTAGATTTCAAATTGCACTTCAGTTGTGCTTCATACTTGATCACGACGCCTTGCTACAGGTGAGTGCCTGTGCTGCCCCTGGCAGGCTGAGCTCTGCCTGCCCCAAGGGCTTGGGCAGTGTCTCTGAGAGGGGTGGCTGCTCAGATGTGTCCAGTGACCTATTTCTAGTGGCTCTGCAGAGGGAGCTCTGTGCCCTGTGGGCTGGCAGAGGCAGCTCTGGTTGAGGGCACTGCTCAAGCTGCTCCAGTGGGCTCTGGAGTGTGGATTCCATATTTGCTGTAAACCCATTTTCCTAGAGCTTGGTAGCACTTAAGCTTCTGTATCCTGACATGTTTCATGGGGCTGATGGGACAGAGTTCACTTGCATCTGTAATAAAACATTTATTTTCCTTCCTGTTCTGCAGTGATGCTTTTGCCAAGCTCCTAGAGTCTGGAGATCTGCACATGAGTTCTATTAAAGTAGATGGAATTAGCATTTCTTTCCAACATCTACTGGCAAAGATCTGTTTTCATCATCATTTTTCAGGTGAGTCTTCCTTGATGCAGAATCTTCTGCAGAATTCCATATTCTAAAACCTCTGCTGTGCTTGGTGAGCACAACACTCTGTGGTCTCAGCAATCACAGGAGCAGGTGATGTTCAGATTAAATACATTTGGGAGAGTTTTCTCCAGTTTTGCAACACTCAAAGCATGCAGTGTTCTTCAGAATGAATTCTCCTTGTGTCCCTGTGGAATTCCTGCAGCCCAGTGAGGCATGTGACAGGTATCATGGGAGCAGCTGGTGTGGAGTTCAGGCTGTAACTGTTCTCTGGAGGGTGGGTTTGATTTGCAGGGCTTCAGCCTCCTTCCCCAGTGCTTCACTTCAGTGAGAGCCCCTGCTATTCAGGTTTGGGTTTATTAATTGAAACACAAGCATTGGCTGAAGCAAAACAACTGGCTGTTTCATCATGCTCTGGTGTTTGCATTAGACATTGCTTCACTGGAAGTATTTCTGGGGAAGAAATCTACATTCTGGGCTGTGTTTTTGCCACAGAACATTTGTGGCTTAGGCGACAAATGACTCACCTCGTTATTGTGAAATGTCCCAGAGAGAAGCCAGGAGGAGCCAGGCACGTCTTAACCCTGACTTCCTCCTCCCCTCGGTAGAAGCCTCTGTTCCTCGAGGCCAGGCAGAGCAGTGGTTGCTCTCCAGGGGAAGCAAGGCTTGAATCCTAATTGAATTGAATGAAATGAAATTGCTGTTTCTCTGCAGTTGTGGAACGCGTCGATTCGTGTGCATCCATGTACAGCCGTTCTATCCAAGGCCATCATGTCTGCCTACTGGTAAAAAAGGTAAGAGCATTGTAAGCCCTGAGAGGAGCTGAACCTGGAGCCTTCCCTGCCTTCCTCTGCCTCTTGCCAGTCCCTGATCTTGGCTGGGAACAGATTTATTCCCACTTGGAAGAGAAACTAATGGATTTTTTTCTTTTTTTCTTTTTTCCTTTCCAAGGGAGAGAACTCTGTATCCATAGATGGGAAATGTAATGATTCTACCCTGCTTAGCAACTTGTTGGATGAGATGAAAGAGACATTGTCCAAGTGCTGAATATTCTTTATGAAATATTCCAACGACAAGAAACACACCCAACGTGTAAAGACGAGCAGACCCAAGTATTAAGTTTCTCCCTCGTACGCATGTACTACCCTGGGGCACGTGCTTTCAGTTAACTCCACCATTGGTTGCAGTTTAGACATTTTAAGGCTGTATGTTACATTTTTATTTTCAGAACTTTTTACAAACTGTGGTGTTAACCCTTTCTAGCCCAACGATATCGGGGTTACTTGCCGGGTGGGGGGTGGGGTGGTGGGTGGGTGGGGAGGGCACTATTTATTCAGCAGCTCATGATGGTCCCATGACCTTCATCTGCGTGGGACGGGGACTGAGCAGGGCTTTATCAACAGTAGCACAGTCTGTTGCTTGTGCTTATTGCCAGGGAAGGTTGACTTAATCCTTAGCCATGAAACGTGTCTTCAGGGCTGCTGTAGTTGATGTATATTTCTAGCAGAGGCTGGTGCTGGACCAGAAGGCCTCTTTTTGGTTTTTTTTTTTATATATATGATTTATTATTATTATTATTATCTCAAGATCTATTGTGATCAGCATATAAACATCCTCCATCTCCTTGAGCTAATCCAAAGGAGCCCTGTGAGAACTGGGATGTTTGAGTTTCTGTTTATAGTAGTTGCCTTGAGCCTTAACCTTCTTTTAGTGACAGCTGGAAGAGTCGAGTGGAAGCATGAAATGGGCTGAAAGTGTTACTGTTTGGGTCTGTGCTCCCCTCGACTGCCCCACACATGGAGTCTGTCAGGCCTCTCCCCTTTGAGCTGTCTCTGCTGATGTGTTTTATGAGTCCACTTCAATTTCACATTCCTGAACAGTTAAGCTGTAGCAAGAAACTGGAAATCCAAAGGGGTCTGTTCCTGCTTTTTTATCCTTTTGCTCACCAGCTGAGGTTGACCATTACCAGAGAAACAGCCATGAGTCCAGCCCCTTGTGTGCAGGTACATGTCCTCCCTCTGGGCTCTGAAACCAGCAGGGTCATTGTGTCCCCTCAGTGTCCCTCAGCCCTGCCCTTGCAGCAGTGAGAGCAGATTCGGCAGCACAAGTGTCCCCAGGTCCCTGTGGCAGAGCCCTCCCTGCCTGGGTTTAGGAGAGAGGGAGGGACTGGGAGCCCCTTTCCCTGCCTGGGTGCAGG
>JAHLSL010000180.1:234488-255730 GCA_025920805.1 Petroica traversi
GCGGGCGGGCGGGGGTCAGGGCAGGGATCAGGGCAGGGGGCTGCCTGTGCCCGGCCCCGAGGAGAGCCCCCCTGCATGGGACATCCCCGAGCAAAGCGCCGGCTGGTGGGCACAGCTCTCCCTTCGGAGGGGTCGGGAAGGGGGCGGACTGCTGCCCCCTTCATAAGCAAACCAATGATTCATAAGCAAACCAAAAATTCGTAGTGAGGGGAAAAAAAACCGACATTGCAGAGAGCGAGGGGGTTGGTGGCACAACTGTGAAGTTACAGTCTGCAACTTCCCTATTTTATCCCACCTCTCCCTCCCGACTTTCTTCAGCCCAGCTGCCATAGGTAAAGGCATAGCCTTGAAGTTCAAACCCTTCAGTCTCTAAATTGGTCGGGGAATGGGAAATCTTCTATTTATTTTTTTTTCAGGTCATGGTGAGCCACATGACCTGTGTGGCTCTCCCTCAGCTGTCATGAGGGAGAACTTGAAAGCATACTCTTGCTCTGCTTGTGTCTCTTGCTGCAGGCTCAGAAATCCCGATCTTATAGAGCTGCCTCTGCTCTGATCTGCAACACAGTGAGCTCAGCTCCTTCAAAGAAAGCTGCGTGAGAAGGACAGGCAAGAGCAAAGGGCAGGAAGTCCTCTGGAGTGAAAGGACAGGGCATCTGGAGTTGTCCAGTGTCCAGCACAGATATTTGGGAAAAGCGTTTCTGTCAGTGGTAGTGGAAGGTAGGATTCCCTCCTCCTAGAGCTTGGAGCTGCAGAGTGCCCATGGCCACACTTTCTGGATTTCCATCCCTTTGTTAAAAGCCCTTTTCCGGTCTGGAAATCTTCTGCCAAGTTGCAGGACAGGGAGGGATTTTTGCTGGGAGATGTGAAACTTCCCCAGCCACCTGTTTATCCCGGTCCCCAGGGCTTCGTCCTTGCACTCTGCTTCCTTTCCCAGCTTTAGGCTCACATCCAGCTCCCTGTTTGTCTGTTGCTGTTCTCTGGACTGTGCTTCAGACTCACTTTCTGTCTTAGTCATTTACTGTGAGGTGAACCTGGGGTGAGCTGGTGACTCTTCAAAATCATCAGAAAGAGGGAGAGGAGCATTGGGAATTCTTGCCAATGGTGGCAGAACCTGGAGCAGTTGGTTCATAGTGAGGAGTCGAGTGCAGATGCTGAGCAGGGAGCTGGTCCCTGTGCCTGGCTCACCTTGCAGCTCCTGGGATGCTCTGCTGGACACGTGGGGCTGCACTGTCACCTGTGCCATCATCAGATGTGGAAATGGGCTCTCCCATGTGCTTGGCCAACACTTGGGGAGCTTGGAGTGGACTCAGCATCCTGAGCAAAGTTGTCCTGCCTCACTTCAGCTGCCTCAGGAGCTGTTTGCCAGTTGCTCCTTGTCCACATCTAAAGTGGCCCTTAATCTGATGGGGTGAAAAGTATCCTCTGCACTAGAATGGGGTGATTTAGTCCCATTTTGGAGGTTGGACTGTCCATGTCTGTGCTGTGATTTGTCTCTCCTACCCCTCTGTGAGGGCCAGGGATCTCTGTGGCCACACTAAAGAAAGAGAAAATGTCCCTTGTGAGTAGTGAAAGTATTTGGAGTCAAAGCACAGAGATTGCAAAACCTTCCCAGTCCTGCCCACAGGTCTGGGAGGGGAATTGCTTTCAACTTCTGAGTTTTAATTTCTAGTATGACAGGGAAGTATTTTCTGGTTCTTGAGCCATAAATGCTGCTGTAAGTGGATCCAGAACCAGCTTTGCTGGAGGTTTATCAGCTTATCTTTAGGAATATGTAATACCCAGCTAATGCTGTCAACAAAGAGTGCACCTTAGGCTGCACCTTTATCCTCCTTTTTCCAGATGCCCCTGGTAGGCAGAGTTATCCCTGGGCCGGGTTTGGTCTGCTGCCTGCTTCCCTCTGGAGCTGGTGGTGTGGCAGGGGTGCTGCTCTGCTCCTGGTGAAATTGGGTGGGTTGTAGCTCTGAGTACATGATGCGGAAGGGATGGAGGCAGTGAAGGCCAGGAAAGAATCCCAACAAAACAACTTTTGCAAGTGGGCAAGGCCAGAGCAAAACAACCCATCACACTGTGACAGCTTTGACTTCCACCAGAAAACCTGCCCAACATCCTAAGGGGCTGGTGCTGGTGTTGGATCAGTGTGAGTGAGATGAGGCCGTGGTGATGCTGCCAGGCACTCCCATGTGTGACCCTGTGCTGATCCCAGGGAACCCGTGGGACAGAAGGTGAACTGGAGCCACCCAGGCCATGGTTGAGGTTGAATGAGGAGCTGAGCTGACCCTGTATCTTCTGCAGGCCTCTCTTGGGGCTGCTGCCTGGCTGCCTTTGCTTCCTTCTCTCTTTTCTCTCGCTGTGTGATGTGGTTGGTGTTGAGGTGGTCTCCAGCTCCACATCCGTGAGCTCATTCTGTGCCTGGAGCTGTGCTAAGGGATTGAGTTACTCCCGTATCTCCTGCCAGGGCAGGAGAGGCCTCGTGGGCCTCTGCTGTCAGCAAGAAACAATCCTGCCGTTCATCCCAACACATGACATTAACGCTGGGAAAAGGGATGCTTGTCCCTGGGATTATCCATGCTCTGGGAAAGGCTGGCCGTGTGGCCAGCTCGTGCTCCAGCTCAGCCCTGGGGTGTGATCCCACGCTTCCTGGGATCCCAGCCTGCTGTTAGAATGGTGCCATAGTCATTTTATCATCCTAATGCAAATATCATGCTCCAAACTGATGTTAGCTTTGACTTGGGTGGGGGCAGATAACAAAGTTAGAGGAAATGGAGCTGCTGTGGGCTCAGAAATATCCCTGTCCAGTGAGGACAGTACAGAGCCTGCACAAGCAGGGAGAGATGAGCAGCTCAGCTGGGACTTGATAAACACCACTTCCAGTCCTGACATGAGGACAGTGAGGGCCTTCCCAAAGGATCAGGCTGCTCTGGGGCCTGGAGAACACGGATCTGCTCATCCCATGCCATCAGTGGCTGTGCTCTACCTTGGAAATGCTTGAGTGTGCAGTTAACTGGTGTGCTGGAGTCGTGACCCAGCTTGTCAGCTTAGCACAGCCTGCAAAGCCTGCAGCAGATTAGCTCTGCCTCCACACGCAGCCCCATCCCGGCCGGGTCCATGGAAACCTCCCGGCAGCGGGCTCTGACATTGCAATGGATGCACATGTCACGTAAGAGGCAGCAGGGCTGGCCCTGAGTCAGTAGCACCCGGGGCTCCGTGGGGCTCCCGCAGTCACTGCTGTTCCATGGAACAGTTGGGAATTGCAGCATCTGCTGCCTGACCTTCCCCTCTGGGGAGGGATGCAGGAGGGGACTTTTACAGAATTTACTTTCTCGTGTGGCTGAGGGGAGGAAGGCCAGGGGGACAAACCACACTGGAAATTTGGGTTTCTTGCCTTCCCTCTCCCCTGCCAGACTGGGTTTTCCAGCCTCCCCAGCACTCACTCCCTCACCTGCCCTCCCTCAGCATCCCTGTGTAGTGTGAGCAGTGTCACCCGTAATGTCCCTCCTGTCACTGCCCATGGTCTGGATGTAAATCCTGAGCTTGAAGCCGAGCAATAAACACCCTGTTCATCCATCTGCCTGGGATGGATGCTGGTGTCTCACTGCTGACTGACTTGGGCTCTTTTCTCCAAGCAGCAGCATTTCCACCTGCAGCTCCTTGATGGGCTCTGCCAGAGCTCCCCTCACCTCTGGTGGGTCTTTGCTATTCCAGCTGTGGCTTAATTTAACAGGACTTTTCCCTTTATTGCGTAAACTAACTAGCTTTAGGATTGCCTGGAATGCTCGGCCTTGCAAGGGCAAAGGAGATGCCAGTTAAAGCGCAGGATAACTATTTTTGGTCTTTTATTTTGCTTTTTCCTTCTCTCATGCTTATGGCTTGCAGATGGGCTCTGCCTCTCCATGGCTTGGAGACATGTAAAGAGCCTGTCCTGCTTCTAAGCCACCCTCTTCCCTTCTCCTAAGCCACCCTCTTTCCAGGAAGGGCCTGGAGACGTGGGAAGTCCCAGGAGATGTGGGAAGTCCCAGGAGACTGTACAGTTTCTTACTTGGGAATTTCCAAATTGTGCAGAAGATTGGAATAGCAGGGCCTGGGGGTGGCTGGTGACAGGCAGGACCTTCTTAAAGCTGACTCTGGGGAAAGACAAAAGGCTCTTTGTTTGCCCAAACCTTGAGAATTCAGCATTTCCAGTATGCCCCTGTTCGGATTCGGTTGCAAAGGCTGCTGCTAAAGCACTTTCCAAAAGGAAAATGTGGATGTTGTCCTGCAGAGCAGCAGAATGAAGTGGGGCTGGTGTGTGCCCAGGCTGGGGCTGGAGGTGCAGCTGGGCCAGGTCAAGCTGCTTCTTCTCCAGAAACTTCCGAGCAGCTTCAGCTGCCAGGACTGAGCGTGGGGGACAGATGGGGAAGGCAGTGCTGAAGGGAGCAGCCGAGGCTCAGCTCTCCTGCAGCAACACGGAGTGATCCTGCGGGAGGAAAGGCAGAGCTTGCAGAGGGGAAGGATTAGCTTTTGGGAAAACATTGG
The DNA here is from genome assembly GCA_025920805.1 of Petroica traversi. Lineage (NCBI taxonomy): Eukaryota > Metazoa > Chordata > Aves > Passeriformes > Petroicidae > Petroica > Petroica traversi. The sequence continues at coordinate 239,001 of JAHLSL010000180.1, forward strand.
CAGCTCCCTGGGCCGGGAGGCTGGAGTCAGTGCCAGACAGGAAGCGGCTGACGTGGAAGTGCCGGCTGGCCAGGATTATGAATGGCCAAGGGTGCCTTCCAGCCACACTGAGCCCTCCTCGCCCTGCCCTGCCCTGCCCAAGGTAAGCACGGGGCAGACCTTCGCTCCTCATATCACAAATCCACTCAAAAGAGCAGCTGGAAGTCTTGTCTCGGGAAGACAAGCCCTTGTTTGTTGCCAGACTGGCTCTGTAGTGCAGAAACTGGCTGCCATTAGTGCCATGCGGCTGCCAGGATTGTTCTGGTCCTGCTCTCTGTAGTAAAATCTCCTTTGATCGAAGAAAACCAGGATCATCCTGTCCCGAGACACTGAGCTAGTGCAGAGGGACTGCATGAGAAGGGATTTGTGAAAGGAGGGGGGTGGAATTATGGAAAAAATGTGCGTTTGCGTTCGTCTCGGCTGTTTTGTGCAAGTTGCCTGTTTGAAGCTGCTTTTCTTCTCTTTCTCACTCTGTAAATTCAAGTTTTTACTTGAAATGTGCAGTGCATCCAAAATACCTTTATCAGGGCTGCTTTATCAGTCAGGGGGGTTTTGTGTCCTGTGTTGGGAACTCTGGCCTGGCATTGAGAGCCTTGGGAGTGGCTCAGGGGAAGCAGGATCGTGGCTCCCCTCTCCTGGGGATCTCTGGGGACACGGTGCCTGTCAAAGGCTCCCCACCCAAGGGTTACAAGCAGCTGGACTCGGTGGGATTCGAGGACAGCAGCCTGGCTTCCCGGAAAGGAAACGGGACAAATCCCTGATTTGAAGAGCTGCGTTGCTGCCTGGGCTGTGCTGAAGGGCTGTTTTACCCGAGTTAGCAGGATGTGGCCGCCCCGGCGCTGGGGTCACGGGGGAGGGCGGTGGCCTCGTGTCTGACCCCTCCCCAGCTGCGGAGCCTCCGGTGGCGGCCGCCCATGAAACAAACGGGGAGGTTTTTTCCCCTCTTTTGAAAAAGGAAGCTCGGCCTCAGCGCCTGCCAGCGCTGACAGAGGGTGCAGAGCTGGGCTGAGCCTCTGCGGCAGTGACCTGATGAGGCCAGGAGCACAGGTAGGAGCTTGCTGACTGCTGCCTTGCTGGTTTTCCCGAGCTGTTGTTAAACCCCTGCACAGTGTTGACAGCAGAGGGGAGCATGGAGTGCTGCTGGCGCTGACACTGATGGAGTAGTCATGGGACTCCTGGAGTCCTTTTCAGGCCTTTTCTGCCTCTGCAGGGAGGGCAGGATCTGTCGGGAACTCTGCTGGCTCCTGGAAAGCCTCGGAGTGGCTACAGCAGGGGGCAAGGGGAGGAAGTTTCCTGGTATTTTGGAGGAGGTGGCTCTTTCCATTTCCAGACTCTGAGCTGCCTTTACAAGTGGCCAAGAGTTGGGAAGCAGCTGCCTGGGCTTCCTCTGCCCAGAGCAAGGCAGCTCCTCATGATCATTCCTGGCGAGGGAAGAGGAATGACAGGACAATGCCAACAGCCCCGGCAGAAAAATTAGCACAGGACTGGAGCTGCACAAGAGGAGAGTCAGAGAAAAGGAGCTTTTGGGATGGGAGGGGAAGGGAGGGCCAGGCCTTGAGACCCCTGAGCAGGCAGGTCCAGCACAGTAGGGAGCTGCTCCTCCCATGTCCTTGGGATAAGCTGGAGGTGTTTGTGCTCCGGACAGCCCACAGGGGTCATGGGCTCTGTGATCCTGAGCAGTGGCCAAGGTCCTCTCGGAGCACCTGTGACGTCTGCTGTGATCTTGGCTGGCTGAAAGGAGAGGCAACTAAATGTACTGAGGTTTGTTTGCGGGGGAGTGGCTTTTCCCCTCACTTTTAAAGCTTGCAGATATCATCCAGGTGCTTTGCATGTCCCATTTCCCAATTGTCCCTAACCTTTCCTTTCCCTTGTGTGCGGGGGCGGTGTCAGCTGTGACTCCTGCCTCTGGAAGTAGGTGTTGTAAAGATGATATCATCTCTGAGCAATGTCAGGGATGCTTTGGTCTCTGTGCCTCTTTATTTTTATTTTTTTTTCCTAGAGCTAAATGTTTCTTTTAGCTCATTGCAGTCAGGGACCATAATTAAATAGGCTGCATCTGCTTGATGTCTCAGCTACTCATTTTGCTAATGCTTCACACAGATGCTGAATCGTCTGAGAGACAATTGCTGCTGTGTTGAGCTCCTCAGTTCTCAGGGATGACATCTCCACAGGATCAGGAATTTGTTTGTAGGAAGAGCACTGCCTCAATACCAAATAAACTCTGCCCTGCACAGAGACCCTGACAAATGTAAGGGCTGGGAAATCCCCAGTCATGTGAAAAGGGCAAAGGTTGGATCCTGCCCTGGGATGGGGCAGCCCTGGATGCAGGGACAGACTGGGAACAAGAGGCTGGAGAGCAGCACCACGGGCAGGGACCTGGGGGTCCTGGTCAGTGGCAGTTGGATTTGAGTCACCGGTGTGTCCTGGCAGCCCAAAGGGGCACCGTGTCCTGGGGGCACCAGGCCCAGGGAGGGATTGTCCTGCTCTGCTCTGCTCTGGGGCAGCCTCAGCTCCAGTGCTGGGGGCACTTTGGGCACCACAAGATCAGAAGGATCCAAATCTATTGGAGAGTGTCCAAAGGAGGGACACAGAGCTGGGGAAGGGTCTGAGGAGCAGCTGAGGGCACTTGGCTCCTTCAGCTGGAGCAGAGGAGACTGAGGGGAGACTCCTCGGGGGCTGCAGCTCCTCCCGAGGGGAGGCGGAGGGGCAGGGGCTGAGCTCTGCTCTGGGCCAGGGCCAGGAGCCCAGGAAGGGCTGGAGCTGTGTCAGGCTTGGCATGGAGCTCAGGGAAAGGTTCTTCGCCCCGAGGCTGCTGGGGCACTGCCCAGGCTCCCCAGGGAATGGTCCCGGCCCCAAGGCTGCCAGAGCTCCAGGAGCGTTTGGACACCGCTCTCAGGGTGGGATTGCTGGGGTGGCTGGGCAGGGACAGGGGCTGGCTGGGCTGATGATCCCCGTGGGTCCCTTCCAGCTCAGGATACTCTGGGATTCCATAAAAAGTCTCTCCATCCCACTCAAATGAGAAAAATGATTGGTGTTTGTTTCTTGATTTGTGGGGCCAAAGCCAGGGACTGTTTGGTTTTACCCCATTCCTCATCCATGCCAGGCCCTGCAGTGCAGATCCTCCAGACAAGAAGCAGGGATGGAGTCACACTGCACCAAGGATGCTCTGGGTGCTCTGCAGGGCAGTGCTGCTGCTGCTGCTGTGTGGCTTTTTGTATGAGAGGATGCGTTTTCCTCCCTCTCCAGTGCAAGGAACTCATGGCTTCCCTGGGCTTTCTGCTGGAAGTAGCAGCAGCCTTCAGCACCTGCTGCCCTCATTGCTGGTTCCATGGGGGCTGTGCCTCGATTCTGGGGTGGGTGCAGTCCCTGGAGCTTCCTGTTCTGCCACAGGATGTGGCCAGGCTGTGACACAGCTCCTGGTAACCAGCACTGCTCAGCTGTCTCTCCACACCCTTCACTTCTTTGCCACGTCTGGGGCGGGATCACGCTCCAAGGGACACGTCTGCCAGGGGATTGTGCTGGGTATGCCTCCCCTGAGGTGGCTTATGGGGTCACAGCAGCTGTTTTGGCAGCAGGAAGGCCAGGTTGGATGGGGCTTGGAGCAACCTGGTCTAGTGGAAGGTGTCCCTGCCCATGGCAGGGAGTTGAAAGTGGATGGTCTTTAAGGTTCCTTCCAATCCAAACTGTTCCATGATGACATGTCTGCTCTGGATTCACCCCTCAGCTCATGGTAGATCTTATGAACCACATTAAAATGCTTTTAGGATTTCTCCCAACACATCGTGGCTCATGTTGGAGTTTGGATCTCTCGGCTCCTGCATGGAAGAGGTTATTGAGCCCATTCCCGCAGGATATATTGAGCCTGTTCTTAGTGGGGTGAACTAGAGTGGTTTGGGGTTTCTTCTTCACTGTAATTAAATAAGGAAACAAGAGGCCTTGGCTTTAAAGCTTTTTAATCTTTCTCCAGAGAAGAACTGCTGATTAGCACTGCAGCATCTGTTAGAGACGGGCTCAATTGCAGCCGTGGTAGTCGTGACCTTGAGTTTGGGATGTGCTTGCCAGCATTTGAGGACACTATTTACCTATTGGAAGCGCACTGTGGCCTCAGAATCTAAGATTCTGCTTGGGAAAAGGGTTTTATTTTTGCTTGCTTGCTTATGAAATTATGGAAACTTATTTATGCTATTTAAGGCATCAGCTTATTTTCTGCTACTTTATTCATTTCTCTGTCCAGCACATGTAAAATAATATTTTTGGTACACAAAGCTTTCTGCCTTAAACTTCCATCAAAGAGCAGCCTGACACAAATTCTGTGAGGGACTGGATGTGGGAACAAAGGAGGTATAATTAGCTGCAGATAAACAGAGCTGTGTTTCTCGTCAGCATCCCTTCAGATCTCAATTTGTGTCTCACCCTTGGAGCTGGTTCTTTTCTACAGGCTGGAAGAGGAAGATGAGCTTTCCCTCATTTTCCAGTTTTCAACTTGTAAACGGAGCTAAACCAAAATGGGAAATATGTTTATGGTCTGTGTGCACCTGCAGAAGAGGCTGTGGCTGCTCTCAGGGCTGGTGTTATTTCAGGATATTTGCTTTCCGGGTGCCTGAGCTGTGACTTCTTCTTCTCGTTCCCCTCCACCCCTTGGTTCCTGTCTCTCACTTTCAGTGGCTGGCTTGGTGGGGGATGTCTGGCAGCAGCTCTGAACTGCATTGTGAGCCAGCATGACCTGGCCTTGTTCCCAAAGAGGGGATCTATAGGTGAAAATGGGATCTGGATGGTTTTACCCTTCTTTGTCACTGTGTGTGAGCCAAACAGGTAGCATTTCTGCAGGGTTGGGATCTCATGGTCTGGCAATGTCGGGGTGAGTGGCAGCCCCCTCCCGTGGCTGTGGGCCTGTTCTCTCATTCCCACATGGAACAGGTCAAGAGGTGACTCTGTTCAGCCCAGGTCTCCCCTCCAGCCTCCCATTCCCTCCCCTTTGCTCCAGCCAGGGACGGGAATGGAAGGGAAGGGGGAGGAACGAAAGCTGCTGTGGATTCCCCCCCTTCTCAGATGTGGGGCAAGGGCCCAGATGGCATCCCAGATCTCTTCCTATGGGATTTAGACGAGGTTTCCTGTCGAGAGAGCTGCTCCTAATCGCTGCCCTTCTGTGCTGTGTTGCAGATCAGGACCAGATGAGCAGAGGGAGGTTTCTGTGAAGATCAGAGTCACCCCAGCCCTGCCCCGGGAAGTGGCCGCGCCTCCAGCTGTCACCACTGTGGCCCTGGAAGAGACACAAGAGAAGGAAAATGTCCCACGCTTTAAAGCAAGTGTTCAATAAAGACAAAACCTTCCGGCCCAAGCGCAAGTTCGAGCCGGGCACTCAGCGCTTCGAGCTGCACAAGAAGGCCCAGGCCTCGCTCAACGCCGGCCTGGACTTGAAGGTGGCCGTGCAGCTGCCACCAGGAGAGGAGCAGAACGACTGGGTGGCCGTGCACGTCGTGGACTTCTTCAACCGCATCAACCTCATCTACGGCACCATCAGTGACTATTGCACCGAGCAGTCCTGCCCCGTCATGTCGGGGGGCCCCAAGTACGAGTACCGGTGGCAGGACGAGCACAAGTACCGCAAACCCACGGCCCTGTCGGCGCCCCAGTACATGAACCTGCTCATGGACTGGATCGAGGTGCAGATCAACAACGAGGACATCTTCCCCACCAACGTCGGTGAGTTGGGGTCCCAGCTGGGGCTGGAGGGAGGGAGGTGGATGTGGAGCCTTCTCGTGGAGGCCGTGTTGCTGTTCCAGGAGATGCTGCAGCACAGCTGACCCCTGCAGCAGAGCTGTTGCCCTCTGTACTCCTCAGTGGGCAGCGCAGTCAGCTCTTCCCAGCTCTTTTGCAGTGCTAAAATACCCAGAGCTGTACCAGATCCCACTGGGAGTCACAGATACCTCGATGCAGTGAAACAGGAGGCTGTCCTTGAAGCAGTCAGTCTCTGGAGTGGCTCAGGCTGGATGCAGGATGGCTCCCTGGGAGCTGATGGCCAGCCCAGGTCTGAGGCACAGCTCTGTGTCACCTGGTGGTGGTGCCACGTGCCATAATCACCCTCTGTTATTAGAGGCCGCACTGGCTGACTCTGCCTCTTCCCCTGCAGAGGGGTGGGATGCTGGCACAGGCCTGGAGGGAAGGGACATGTTTCATCTACTGCCAGCGCCATGGAAACAGGAGTTTGGCCTGAGGCACCTGCAAATGCAGCTTTGGGACAGAGATTGTTGGGTTTTATTTTGTGATGAAGGTGGAAGAATTTAGTCTCTAAATTATCAGGTATACAACTGAGCCTATGCAGAGCTTTTATCACCTGGAGGAGGAGACAAGCTCCCTCCCTCCCTGACCTGGTGTTCATCCATTTGGAGCTCTGATGGAATACAGTTGGCCCCTATTTGGGGCACATCTGCCACTTGAGCATCCACAGGGATCCTCCACTGTGCCAAAACGCTGTTCAAACCTGGTGTGGAGTGGGCAGAGAGGGGAGGGGGGCCATGAACAGCCAGTTTGAGACAGCTGAAGCACCAAACCCTCCCCAGCCATTCCTTCTCGCACTGCACGGGCTCTGCTGCAGCTCTCTGGGGACTACACTGGGGTGTTGGTTCTGTTCTGGGCTGCAGGACAAGCTTCCGACAGCACAAGAGCTGTGGTTTGGGTTTTTTTAGTTGTTATTGTTTTCAGCTCAGCTTTTACCAGGTCCTTTAACACTGACTGAAATGCTGCAGCTCTGGCAGAGCAAGGAAAAGGTTTAACTCGTCCTTGCTCCTCCAGAAACAGTTTGAACTTTACACCCTGATATCCCACGGAGGTGGCTGCATGGCCAGACTGCTCTGCTGCAGGGGCCCAGCCAAACACAGACCTGGAGCCTTCAAAGACGACCTTAACAGATTTAATTTTTAACCAAGGAGCTCAAGATGTACCAAAACAAGGGCTAACTGGGGAGTTAACACCACCAGCCCATTCCTTTGGGAAGTTGCTTGGTTGTATCTGGTGTTTTGCACTGTTTATATAAATACATCAAACAGGAGTAGAAGAAAACTCTTGTCTGACTGAAACAACTGCTGGGAATATGGGCTCTGCTTTCAGTCACAGCAGTGCATCACTCTGTCACTTAAAAAATCTGCTTTGAAAAATGTGATCCAAACAAAAGGAAAAATAAGAGGGGAGCTGGAAATTAGCAGGGACAGAAGCACTTTTGCCTCAATCTGTCCAGTTTACCATTTTATTTTATCCCCAAGCAACCAGTTTTAACTTGAGTGAAGGTTTTTCATGGTCACTGTTCCCTCCCAGGTACTCCCTTCCCCAAGAACTTCCTCCCGGTGGTGAAGAAGATTCTGTCCAGGCTCTTCCGGGTGTTTGTCCACGTCTACATCCACCACTTTGACAGAATCACCCAGATGGGCTCGGAGGCCCACGTGAACACCTGCTACAAGCACTTTTACTACTTTGTGAAAGAGTTCAATCTCATAGACACCAAGGAGCTGGAGCCCCTGGTGAGTGTCTGGGTAGGCTCAGGTCCAGGAGGGGCTTTCAGGGTCTGTGGCCAGCACAGGGCTGGGGGAGTCACAGAGAGCTCTGGAGCCTTCTCAGAAGGATCCACCCCAAATCCTGGGGTCAGTTTTGGGCTCCTCACTCCAACAAATACATTGGGGGGCTGGACCATGTCCAGAGATGGGAATGGAGCTGGGGAATGGTCTAGAACACCAGGAGCAACTGAGGGAGCTGGAAAAGGGGCTCAGCCTGGAGAAAAGGAGGCTCAGGGAGGACCTTCTGGCTCTATGCAAGTCCCTGACAGGAGGGGGCAGTTGTGGGGGGTTCAGTCTTATCCCAGGTAACAAGTGACAGGACAGGAGAAAGTGGCCTCAAGCTGTGTTAGTGGAGGTTTAGATTGGATATGAGGGAAAATTGCTTCACTGAAAGGGTGGGATAGGCATTGGAAAGGTCTGTCCAGGTCAGTGGTGGAGCCACCATCCCTGGAAGTCCTCAAAAAACACGTGGATGTGGCACTTGGGGACATGGTTTAGTGGTGACACAGCAGTGGTGGGGTAATGGTTGGACTCAATGATCTTGGGAGTCTTTCTTAACCTTAAGGATTCTGTAATTCTCCTCTGAAGCTGGTTGCCTAAATTCAGCACCAGTTGGCCTTGCAGTGTAACTGTCAGGAACCCAGGAGTCAGGATGTGACTGGGATGTGCTGGCAATGGGAATGGTGGGGGGGAACATGGCCCTGCCCAAACTGGAGCTGTGGGCAGCAGTGTCACCCCATGCTGAGGGGGAATGGCAGTGACAGCTGAACACAGGGAGTTTTGTCATCCACACCCTCACCTGGGAGCCTGGATCCTTCTTCACAGTCCCTTGTCTTCTCTGTCCCTTTGACAGAAGGAAATGACCTCCCGGATGTGCCACTGAGCTCACACCTTCCTGCTCCCACCTCGGCACCTGTTCCGAGGACTCCGAGCCCCAGTCCCATTTTGGAGAAGTGATTCAAGGGGAGAACAGAGACGTTTCGTTTAAGAAATTATATATTTTTAATGAGTTTCAATGTAAAACTGTGATACTGCAGGAATATTTTTTTAAAGATGCTCTAGATTAACTAGTTTTTTATAGTAATTTCTATAAAAAAGAAAGAAAATATTTTGTGGGCCACTTGATGGGAATGTTGGCTCTCAGAGTGGGGAGGGGCTGTCTGAGCTGCCTCTGTGTGCCCTGAGTGAGCTGAGCCAGACACTTCAGACAGAGCTGTGTGGTGGAGCTGGTGCTGCCATGGAAGCGGTACCTCCCTTGGGGTACACATTTCCCAGCCCCAAAGACAGGGTACAGGACTGGTGTGCATGGATCCCCCAGCACCTCTTGCACTGGCTGTGAGTCCCAGTTTGGGGCAGAGCTGCTCTGTGCCCACCTGTCCCCAAGGCCTGGCTCTCATGTGTTCCTCTGAGCGAGCCAGGACTGGGCTTTATGCTGTGGCTGCTGCCGTTGGAGCCGGTGCTGTTGGAGTGGAAATCTGCCCTGCTGTGTCAGCCCAGCCCCAAGCTGAGCCCTGCACACACAGCCCGGCTGTGGCTCAGCACTGTCCCCACTGGGGCACAGATCCAGGCTGGCAGCTCCTCATAGGAGCCAGCAGAGGGAAGGCACTGGGACAGGCACCAGAAATTTTCCTCCGTCCCCTCTCTCCTGTCCCTTGTGGTATGCTGACCCTGCCAGGACCACATCCCCCTTCCTGCTGGGCTACAGAGCCTTCTCCCTGTTCCCCAGCACCACCACCCCACCCAGCTCGGCACATCTGGGACCAAAATCTCTGGTGTGCAGCCAGAGCCCCCAGCATTGCCCACTGCTTGCACGAGGAGAGCTTGGCAGTGCCCCCAGGTAGGTAGTGGGTCTACCTAGGATTTGGGGACCAGTAAGTGACCAAACTGCACCACTAACCACTTCTTCCTTACAAAGCATTCCCGTGCCCTGGAATCTCTGTAAATACGTGACTCTCTCATTTCTCGTCCTGCCGTTAGGACACTTGTGCAAATACCACTCGTGCTCTGAAATGGAACCAATAAATTATGTCGTATTTACACAGCACACGCTGCCGCCGAGCGTCTCGTGACTGCACGTTCGTTGTCAGAACCTTCCCATCAGCAAAACAAACACAGGGTGTTTGGGTTCCTTGGGGATTGTGGTGGAGAGCTGGGAGCTCGTGGGTGTGTGCTCCTGGCACGGCTCCTGGGAGGTTGGTTGGGTTTCTCCTGCTCTCCAGGTGCCAGGTCCAGGCAGCTCCAAGGCCGGCGCTGGGTCCCGAGGCCATGGGGCCGACCAGCAGCCCAGGATTGTCCTGACTGGGGGGTGCAATATCTCTGTACCCCGAGGGTTGAGCTGTTCTCCCAGCTTTGAAACTCGGGTGGAAGTGGGGAGGGGAATTCCAGCTCACCAGCTTGCCAAGAGGCTCCTCTGCCATGGGGAGGAGCCAGGGGTGCAGTCATTGAGGCTAGTGGACTAAATTGGGAAAAACTCTGCATTTGGGGGATGCATGTTGTTTTCCTGGCTAGGAGGGGAGTGAGAGGTTCCCCAGCTGTAGCTCCTGTTCCCTGCCTGCAGCACTGGCTCTTGCCTGTTCCCCTGCAAAGTGGAGGTGCTGGGACCACCCTCCAGCCCCTCTCAGTGTTTTGTGGGTTCATCTCAGCTAGAGAACGTGCTGTTCCTTGGTGTAGAATATCCCTTTGGCCAGCCTGGGTCAGCTGTCCCAGCCCTGCTCCTCCCGGTTTTTGTGCCCCTCCTTGCTGGCAGAGCACGGGACACACAAAGTCCTTGGCTTAGAGTAAGCAGTGCTCAGCAACACCAAAACAGCGGTGTGTTATCAGCATTATTCTCATCCCAGATCCCAAACACGGCCCTGTACAGGCTACTGGGGAGAGAACTGGCTCTGTCCCAGCTGAAACCAGGACACCTGCAAGGCCCCGGGTGCCGAGCTGTGGTGGAGCTGCAGGTGGGTGGTGAGCAGTGCTGGGTCAGCCCTCAGAGCCAGGGCAGCTCCTGCTGTTCCTCAGCTTCCCTTTTCACACCTGGAATGCCGTGGGTGCTGAGTCGGGGTGTGCAGCACTCAACCAGCTGTGACCCACGGGGCTGCAGGGACCTGCCTTCCTCGGCCCCTCTTCTTTTTTGGGAGAAAGACCGTCCCATGCAAGACCAGCTCAGCCAAGGGAGGCAGAGGAGGAGAAGCACCTTAGTGGGAGAAGATGTGGCAGGGCTGGAGGTGGCTGAGCCTGGCCCCAAACCCGGCAGTGCAGGATGTTGCCCAGACAGGTCTGTGGAGCCACAGCTCAGCCTCGCTCTGCCCCGGCAGCCCCAGCGCCGCTTTCATCTCCCCGGGCTTTCATCTCTGCTTACTCCCTCCTGAGCTGCAGCTGCGAGTGCTGCAGGGAGCTGTGAGCCCCTGGGGCTGAGCATCCCAAACTGAGCCCCCAGTGCTGAGCACCCCAAAGTGAGCCCCTCGAGCTGAGCCCAGCCTGGTGAGGGGGTTTAGCCTTGACCAGGACCTCTCGGTACTTGAATTTCTCACCTCCCCAGGCACTGGTTGAGTGCAGAGGCATCACAAAGGCTGTGCTGAGAAGCCACAGAACAGCTTTACAGATCTGCACTGCAGGCCTGGGCCGAGCAGGTACCGTGCCCAGGGCTCCAGCAGCCTCCCCTCTGCGGGGCTGATCCCTTCCCAAAAAGCACAGATGGCATCTGCCCCGGAGCTGGAGCGGCCGCGGGCTGGCGGCACGGAGGGGGCTGCGGCTGCCGTATGTTCCGAGGGAAATGCTCCTTTCCCGAGCTTCAGAGCAGGGTCTCCTGCTGCTCCCAGGAAGCCGTGGCTCGCCCTGAGCCTCCCCTGCTGGGCTTCTCCATTCCCTAAACCCTGAGGAGCTCAGGAGCTTCAGGGCCTCAGTTCTGCCATAAATCCGGATTTAGGATGCTGCCAATTTGTCACAGATGAGTGATTTAGGGCCACTCAGAGAATCACCGTCAACGCTGTTAGCAAAAGTTATTTTAGTATGAATCTATGAAAATGTGATTTAACAGAGTTCAAGGATGAGGTTCCCTCTGGTACTTTCTACATGGATGTAAAAATCTAAGGAAAATCAAGCTGGAATTGAGCTGGAATGATTTACACTGAGCCTGAAGATGTAAAAGGCTAATAGAAACCCTTCTGTTGAGTACAAGGTTCAGATAGGACCCACCTGTTTCCTAAACTCCTGATGAACTTTAGGTACAGCCAGGCCCAGTCTTAGTCTCAGATTTGGACAATGGTTTACAGCTGAAGGAATTAACTACATGGATTTCTTTGGTGTTAATTCAGGGTGGTGTCAGCGACTCACCAAGGAGCTGTTGCAAGCAAGGGTCTCTCCACCTTGGGTGGGGAAGGATCTCTCAGTCTCATCCCAAAGCCCGAGATGTGTCCCACCTCCAGAGGAAATCACAGATGTGCAGTCCAGCTGCAGATTAGGGGAAACTCAAACTGGACTCATCCAAGGATCTGTTGTTGGCGGAAGGGTCTCTGTTCCTTGAGGCAGAGGCTCATGAGGTGTCCCTGCTCCAGGATCCCATGGCACAGTCGCACTGCAGGCAGGGAGAGCTCGAGACACTCTCTGGCACTGGCAGGGTGCTGGGATAAAGCAGTTGGCTCACAGGGAAAAGTGCAGGGGGCCCCTTGTACCCGGGACTTCCATTGTTCCTTGATAAATAAGTCTTGGAAAAACCACCTGCTCCTCTTGTGTTAATCCCACCACTGGTTCTGAGCTCATAAGCATTGATGCTCCTTGGGTCACTCTGCTCCTTCATGGTTTTCCTGCACTTCCTGGCCCGGCTCTGGCCTTTTCCTCCTCTGGATCCCAGACCAGACCATTGCTGGTTTGGTGGAAGGGTTGAGTGCATCCATCAGGACTCCCATTAGAGTTTGGTTAAAGTGAGAAGCTGCGAAGTGGGGGCAGCCAAGGGGGAGCAGGGGCTGGGGATCTCCTGTGGCCCCTGTGGCTGCATGTCTGAGGGGTCTGTGCCAGAGCCATGTCCTGCTGGGTGAGGACAAGGATGTCCCCACCTGCCACCACCTCCCTGGGCAGCAGATCCTGCTCAGAGCATTGCAGGGGCTGTGCTGTGAAATTAGGATGTCCTTACACTGCCCTGCCCTGCCTCTCCAGCCCTGGGCACAGTTCCAGAGACAGCAGGGGGACCCCTCCAGAGGGGCCATGGGGACCTGGGCCCATGGATTGTGTTTCCATCCCCAGGAGGTGCTCATTCCTTGCACTTTTTGAGTCAGGGAAATGAGCACAGATGGCACAGGACCTGTCCCTGCACAGCTCTGCTGTCACACTCAGCCCCCCAGACCTTGGGAGTGCCTCTGTCCCTCATCCCTGCCCGGGCAGTGGACGCTTTCCAAGCTCTGAAATGTGCTTTTGTTTGTTCTGTGTTCCCTGGACAGCTGATGCCTCTGGGGCCAGATTCCCCAGGGTCCCTGGCAGTCCCCCAGTCCTGATCTGTACCCGCCTCCTCCTGGGCAGGGGACCAGGGCCCTGCATTTGCTCCACTCCAGTTTTGGGCTCCAAGGAGGAGGTGACAGCCGCTCCTGGGACAAGGAACAGTCACCAGCATGGCACGTGCTCCCTCTCCCTTGTATGGCACAGGCCAGGCCAGGGGCCAGCAGCTCCAGGAACATGGGCAGGACCTGGAATGCTTCTGGGAAAGTGTTGGAGCAGGGAGGACATGTCCCATCCCTGTGGGTGACACTGATCCCGAGGGCACCTGCTGCTCTGGCCCCATGGGGACAGCAGGTCCCTCCTCACCCACTGCTTTACCAGGAGAAGGGGCCCCAGGGTCATTTTTGGTCCTGGTGAACAAATCCCTGCTGAGCCCAGAGGCTGCCAGGACATGGTGTATGGGCTGCACCCTCCTCCAGCACAGGGTGTACAGTCCGTGCTGTGGTTTCAGTGCCCTTTCCAAGGGAGCAGGGGGAATTTTTTGGTGGTTTGGGAGTTTTTCTGTTTCTTCTAGGAAAATGTGCAATGTGCCAACCTGCACCTCTTCCTGCCACATCCCTGCACGCCTGGGGCTTCCCCAGAGTGACCCAGCTGCAGTGAGTCAGGGCTGCTCCTGCAGATTGCCCCCTTCCCGGGGAACTGGGAGGGCAGAGAAAGGTGAAAAGAGCCTGGGGTGTTTAAAATCCTCCTGGGAAAATGCTTTTCCCACTTGCTGCTATCAGCTAAGACGGGACTCCCACTGTGGCACAGCATAAGCCCTCCCCCTGCCCTTCTCCCCAGATACTCCAAAACCACAGCTCCTGCAGCTCTTGCCCCTTGCTTTGGGGGCTGCAGGGATTTCCCTCCTGGAGGAACTTGGTCCAACCTTCCAGTAGATCCCTGGGCCAAGCCCCATCCCAGTCCCACCGTCTCCAAGTCCTTGTCACCTGAGTTTTGGCTGCTGTGGGTTGTGCCATGGCCAGTCCTGGCCCCACTGGGTGATGGAGGATGGAGGATGCTCCCCATTGAACTGGCACCTGCCCTGAAGGGCTTTTTTGGGGTGAAACCACCCCGGGTGTGTTTGCACCCTTCCCCACGACGCCCTTCCCTGCAGCTTTGATGTTGGATTCCAACTGCTCCCTCACCTCTTCCAGCTTGGGATACTGAGGCACGACACCACCACACCCCTCTGTGTGACCCCTCTGTGTGACCCCTCTGTGTGACCCCTCTGTGTGACCCCTCGTTACTCTGCCTGTCCCCCGGCTGTCCCTGAGACACACTGGCCAGCTCTGCTGGGGGGTCCTGGGCAAGGGGGGCAGCCCCAAAATGTGGGGGTAAAGCAGGAGCTGGGAAAGCCAAGCAGAGTTCGCCCCAGCCCCTTCCATTCAGCAGGCAGGGAGTGAGGGAGCAGGGCCGTGTCCCTGGGAGAGCCCCACGGTGCCAGGGTGGGACTTGGGGTGCACTGGAGGCCTGGCAGGAGCCTCCAAAGCTCTCCCAGGGGCTTCAGGGTGAGGAGTAAGATAGAGAAGATGACCCCACACCAGCACAGGAACCAGCGTGGCTGTGACCCGTGTGTGCCTTGGGCAGTGGGGGGAGTGTCCCCTGTGTCCCTCATGTCCCCTGTCCCTACCCCCCCACCGGTCCCACCCCAGCACCAGGAGTGTCAAACCTCCGGGTTTCTGCCCAGCAGGAAATTCCAGATTTTTTGCAGGGTTTTTTCATTTGACACAGAGCCAGGGCTCCAAATCCTCCTGCTTCCAGGGGCGGGAAGCTGGGCCCTCCTTGGGCTGGGGAAGTAACACACGGAAAAAGAAGGTTTATTTATTTTCCCTTCCAACGCAAAGCAATGGGGAGGGAGGGGAAGTCCTGGGCAGCCCCGAGCAGCCGCCTGCCCACGCTGGAGCTCGTCCAGGGGCAGCCACGAGTAGCTCAGGGCACGGAGGGGTGACAGGGTGGCCACGATGGCTCCGGCCCCTCACGCTCCCTCTGCTCCCTGGCCAACAATAGCTGCCTTCCGGCACAGCCCCGCTCGCTTTCCTGTTTTCCCTCGGCCGGTCTTGGAGTGTGGGGCTCCAGCAGCTCCTGAAGACCCCACGGGATTGTGGCACACAGAGGTGTGGGGAGAGGTGACACCTTGGGGACACAGCAGGGGGCTGGTGAGAACTGGGACTTGGGGACTTTGCTGCTGCCGGCCCCCTGTTTGCACTCCTGGGGCTCTGGGTGTGATCAGGAGGAGGGAAAAGGGCTGGGGGGCTCAAATACATCAAAATTCGTGTTTCCCTGAAAAAACATTAGGAAGCCCTGAGCTGTGGCCTGTGAGCTGCCAGTGCTCTCTGGGGCCAGTGGGGCCCTTTCCACTGTCCATGGGCACGTGTGTCCCCCAGCAGGAGCCATCAGTGCAGGGGCCTGCTGTGCCCCACACCTGGGGGTCAGGCTGGGCCCCAGTGGGGGATTTTGGCTGGATCCTGTGCCCAGCGAGGGAGGGGGAGAGCCCTGGTCTTGTGGGGGAAACACAGTTGGGACACTGGAATAAACACACGTGCAGGCAAAACCATCCAGGATCACATGTATGTGTGTGTGCGTGTGCGTGTGCGTGTGTGTTTGTGCAAATGCCCTGGGCTGATGCTCTGCTCTTGCACACGCTTGTGTCGTTTTGTGCACAGTCCCTGGCAGCCAATTCCTCAGGGATCAGCACTGGGAAGGGAAGTCTGGGGAAGAGGAGCCTGTCCCAGTGTCCCTGTGCCTGGAGCTGAGACCCAGCGCTGTTGCCACACCCCGTGAGTGTGCAGGGAGTGTGTGGTGAGCACGCACTGAGTGTGCAAAGCACAGGGGGCAAACACGCCAAGGTCACACCAGGGCCACACGGGGAGCAGGGGGTGGGCACTGAGCACACGCTGGGCACAGTGACACGAGGGGAGCATGCAGAGGACACGCAGGTGACGTGACACGCAGGCAGCACACGCAGAGCACACGCACACACACGTCACACACACTGAACACACTGCCCCAGCTTCCTGCACGGTGACAGGGACCCCTCTGGGCTGGGTGAGACCCCAGCCAGCCCCGGGCGTCCCCACCACGCCAGCACCCCTGGGTGGCCCCGGGGCTGAGGGTGCTGGCTCTGCCGCCCTGTCATTCCCAGCTCTGTGACCTACATGGTGGCGGGAGCAATTTGGGAATGCGTGGCTCCTCAGGAGCCCCAGGAGGGGAAGGGACTGTCCCAGTCCCCCTGCAGACCCCCCAACAGTGTGGGCACCACCACTCACCCCGGATTAACTGGGGGGGTCCTCATTAGCAGCGCTAACAAAGGCCCGGCATGCCCAGCTTGCCCTGGCACGGGATGCAGGAGAGGCCATCAGGGCCTGGAAAAGCAGGAATTTGAATGGATTTTGGGGGAAGGCCAAGACCCCACCATGGTGACCCCACACCAGGCTGGCACCAGGCCTTGGGGTGATGCAAATCCCCCCAGACACCCCCACGGGCAGGGGAGGAGAAGGAGGGGCAGAGCAGGGCCGGAGGCTGCGGTGCTGGGGAGGGGGCGGGGGAGGTGCCGATGGCAGTGAGGGGTCCGGGGGTGCCAATTGCTGTGAGGGGGGTCCAAAGGTGGCTCTGGCAGTGAGAGAGGGGTGTCCAGGGGTGTCAATGACGGTGACAAGGGGGGTCTGGAGGTGCCGGTACTGAAGGGGGGGG
>JAHLSL010000180.1:265730-277578 GCA_025920805.1 Petroica traversi
CGGGGGAGATCTGGGTCAGCACCGCGCTGGGGCCGGGGGGCCCGAGCTTCCCCGGCCCGTGGGCGAGGGAGAGGGGCCGAGTGCGGTGCGGGGAGGACACGCCGGGAGCTCCCGGTGTCCCCGCCTGGCACAGATGCCACCTCCTGCAGAAAGCCCCGCTCCCCTTATCGCCAGCCGCAGGTGCCCCCCGTGCGGGTATCGCTCTGCACCCCGCTTATTTTGGGGTGCGATCGTGCCGGGGGAGCAGAGCCGAGCCCGTGTAGGGCGCACAGAGCAGGGGCGGGGGCCACAACCCCCCAGCCCCTCCTTCCTGCGGGACCGCTCTCCTCCCGGGGCGGCTCTGCGCTCCTGAGCTGTCCCGAGTGTCCCCGTTCTCAGCCCGTGGCGGGCGGGGCCGCTCCATTCCCACGGGGATCGGGGCTGGGGGTTGTTTTCCTGCGGTGCCATCAGCTGCTGGGGCTGGAGAGGCCCCTCGTCGGGAGGCCTCTCTCGTTACGGGGCGATTATCTGCTGGCTGCAGCTCTTTTCTCCCCTGGTCACGGGGCCTGTGTGGGCTGCGGGTCATGTGCTGGAAAGCCCCAGAGTCCCTGGAGCGATAGGGGAATGGGGCCGCTGGCTCTGCCTCTCCCTGCGCCGGGATTAACTCCTCCCGCCCCGGATCCGCGGCGGGGCCGGGGAACAGGCAGGGTCAGGCGGAGGAACAGGCACGGCAGGCCCGTCCCACCGTGTCCTGCGGCCGCTCCCAGGCGCTGCGACTGCCCCGCCGAGCCGGTTGGGTGGCGGCGATGCTGTGGGTCCTGTGGGTCCGGCTGTCCCGTGCCGTGGGGTTGCACCTTTTAGGCTTTATTTTAATTTTTTTTCCTTCGGGGAGGCAGCTGCTGTTGGGTGACCCCAGAGAGGCGGGTCTGCGGCGTCCCCTGTGGTGGGAAACCCAGCAGGGTTTTGTGTCAGGGGCAAACCTGGGGAGCAGCCGTGTCTGCTCCTTCCCTTCAAGGGTGCAGCCCTGCCGATCTGGCAGGACCCTCCCAGTCCCCCCTGCCCCATCGGTCCCCACCCTTCAGGGCTCTCACCCCCTGCCCCATCAGTCCCCACCCTTCGGGGCTCACCCCGCCTGTCCCCGCAGTGTGGCTCGGCCGAGTACATGGCCCCGGAGGTGGTGGAAGCCTTCAATGAGGAGGCCTCCATCTACGACAAGCGCTGTGACCTGTGGAGCCTGGGTGTCATCCTGTACATCATGCTGAGTGGGTACCCCCCCTTCGTGGGCCACTGCGGCTCCGACTGCGGCTGGGACCGGGGTGAGGCGTGTCACACCTGCCAGGTGCGTGGGGACCCAGCAGCCCCAAACCCAGCCCCAGTTCGGCTGCAGCACTCCTGGCTGAGCCCCTGTTATTTCTCCCCCTGCTCAGAACATGCTCTTTGAGAGTATCCAGGAGGGGAAGTACGAGTTTCCTGACAAGGACTGGGCACACATCTCCTTTGGAGCCAAAGACCTCATTTCCAAGCTGCTGGTGAGAGATGCCAAGAAGCGGCTCAGCGCAGCCCAGGTCCTGGAGCACCCCTGGGTGCAGGGGGTGAGTGTTGATGTCCCCTCCCTGCTCTCTGCTCCCAAAAGCCGGGGTGGGGAACACCCCTCTGCACAATCCTGGCTCTGACTGGCTGTGTTTGTTGCAGTGTGCCCCGGATAACACCCTGCCAACCCCCATCATCCTGCAGAGGTGAGTGTGGATGGCTCTGGGGCACCCCCAGCCCTCTGAATCCTGACACCTCTCCTACTGTCCATTCCTTCTGCTTTTTGGGGGATCTGCCGTGACTGTCTGTCTGGGCAGCCTTGCCACTCTGGGTTTGGGTATTTTTGGTGTCTGACCAGTCTGGTATGGCCAGCATGTGAGGAGGGACACCTGGATATTTGACCCCAACCTCCCTCCAGCCCCCACACCCCCCTGAGCCCGTGCCTCCCCTGCAGGAACAGCAGTGCCAAAGAGCTCACCTCCTTTGCTGCTGAGGCCATCGCTGTCAACCGCCAGCTGACGCGGCACGATGAGGACGAGGAGGAAGAGGCGGAGGAGGAAGCACGACCCATCATCATCAAAGCTACCTCACGGGCCATGCAGCTCTCCCCCCCCCTCTGAGTCCAAGCTGGCCAAGCGGCGGCAGAAGAGCAGCCTGGCCAAGGCAGTGGCCTCTGGGCAGCACCTGGTGGCCCCGCTGGTGCTGGTGGCCGACCAAGCCTGAGCGGTGCCCCTCGCACCTGCTGTACCCCATATCCCCCCCTTCTCCTCCTTTCTTTCTTCCCCTTTCCCCCCCCAACCCCACCATTTCTGGCTAGTGACAAGATCAGGACTCGTCCCTGTGGCTGGTTTCCAAGGTTTTGCTGATCTTGTAGGTCTGGGGGTGGGAGGGTTTGTTTAAGATCTTTTTTTTTCTAAGGTATTAAATCAAGCGTGAGGTTGCTTCACCCAGGGCACACTCAAGGACATCTGACAGACACACGGACTTTTGTTTCCCGACTCTTGGTTTCTCCTCTGACATTTTCCTCCCTCCCCGACACCAAAGGACTCTTTGTATCCGCGGCTGCTTTGACGATTTCAGCTCATTTCATACTGTGAACAAAAGACCCTCGGTCGCGTTTTCAACAACGGGAGTTGCGTTTTAACCTCGTCCCTCCCCTCAGAGCTGCAGGTTTCTCTCCAGTGTTGGGGTAGATCCCACAAAAACCCCTTCCTGGGGGTCCGAGAGGCACCTCCTGGGTGTGGGGTGTGTGGGGAGCCCCTCTGGCCTGTGCTCGGGGGTGTCCCCAGCTCTGCTCCAGGGGACACGGTGGGCACGTGCAGGGAACCGCTCGGGCTGGGGAGAGACGGTGCCAGCGAGGGAGCAGCACCTGACCCACCCTCTCTCCTTGGCATCCTGCTTCCAGAATAAGCTATTCACCCCTTTTTCTTTTCTTTTTGCCCTTTTTTTTTCATTATTGTTGGTTTTAAACTGCCAGCTGTGCTTCTCCACAGGGCACGGAGAAATGTCTTCCTTTCCTCCCACGCTCTGGCTGGCGGCTCCCCAGGGGATGTACGGGCATCCAGGGCTGTGCTCTTGTGCCAGGTCAGGTGTTGCACCCCGGCTTTTGGAAGGGCTGTGGCTGTGCCCTTGTGGAAGTGCAGGGGGGATGAGGTGTTCAGGGTGGCCAGAGCAGCCAGAAACACCCTCTGGGAATGGTGTGTTCTGGGGAAAGCAAGGACCCCCTTCAAGAGCATCGGGACCTGCTGCAGGACAGTGAGACCTGCCTTGGCTTCGGGCTGGCCCCGAAGACCTGCTGTGGCAGGAGGGTCAGGGGCACAGACGGTGCCCAGTGCCCCAGGGGTGCCAGTGGGTGAGCAGCCAGGCTGGTGGCAGCACCCAAGGGCCATGGCATGGGGAGCAGCCTGAGGACAGCTGGAAGGTTTGGGGTCACGGCAGCAGGGCCTTCAGTGGCTGGGGAGGGCTGGTGTGAGTGGCCATGCAGGTGCATCCCTGCTCACATTGTTCAGGTGTGTGTGGCATTGCCCTTTCCTGGGAGTTGGCTTTGGGGTGGGAAGGACTTGGGATGCTGAGCTGGGGCGAGGCTCTTGGCTGATTTCTGGGTCTGTCCAGGCAAGCAGTGCCCGTGCTTGGGGCCAGACTGGCCTCCAGCTGCCCCCAGTGCCTCCAGATCCCCCTGGCACCCCCTGCTCTCTTGCCACAGGCACTGCTTTGGGTTGTGCCTCCAAGCTGTGCCCGCTGCCAGCCCCCATCCTGCTGGGAGGGCAGTGCCCCCTTCATAGCCACCTCCTGTCCCTCCGACTCTGTGCTTTGAGCTTTATATTTTGCAAAAGCAGCCTCGGGCCATTGTGTGCACAGGTGAGGGTTTGGAGCTCTGAGCTAGGGAACAGACTTCCCTGGGTCTTCAGCTGAAGTCAGTCACTGTCTCTCTCGAAAAAAAAAAAGAAAGTTCTCCTTTTTAAGACTGCTGACAGCAATACTATGCAATATATGTTGTTTTTTGTTTCAGGGAGGTGTGTGTGAGTTATCTTGGGAGATGATGATCTCGGGTGTTGATGGAGTTTAGGGCAGGGGCCGTCTTCTCTCACCCTTCCCAGCCTTTCTGCTGACACAGGGGGGTCGGGGAGGGTGACTCCATCCCCATCCCACCGTCCAAAACTGCCTCACACTTGTGATCTCCCTCTCCCTCGTGTACCCCTGGTCCCACCGTGCTGGGTGGGGAGGAGCAAGGCAGTGGTGAGGGGAGACCCCCCCCACAGGCACCAGGACACCCTGGAGAGGCCTCCTTTAACAGAGAGAAAAAAAAATCCATCTTGATTGTACATTGTTACTTTTTATAGCTTATTTTGTTTTATCAGTTGTAGATAATTCCTTGTTGTCTTATATTAAGAATACTTGAATGATGTACAGTACGATGCCTTGAGCTGGTATTGTGAAGCTATCGTTGATGCTGCACGCAGCAGCCTTTTTTAAAAAAACAAGAAAATCATGGGAAGGGGATGGCACGGGGATGTCTCCAAAATTTATCTGTCCCCCGTGCTGCTTTTGTTGGCAAACCGAGTCTCCCCTTTCTCCCCACGCATAAGAGCGATCTCTTTTATATCTATAAATATATAAATACACCACACACTCTGGGGAAGGCCTGGGCCACCCTGCCCGTGTCCTGTGGGTGTCCTCGGCCGGGGATATGCAGCCAGGAGATGCTGTAGGAGTTTGTGGGAGTTGGAGGATGTGCCAGGAGCACCTGAGCCTGGCCCAGGCTGAGCTTTGCATTTTGGGTGGGTTTGGTTTGGACCCGGCACTCGGGGGGGTCTGTGCATTGGTAGAGAATCTTTAAATGCCTCTAGAGCCGGGGATCGACTGGAAAACCTCCAGCCTGGCTCCAGGCAGGGCAGGGCTCGGGCTGGGATGGCTGGGGAGACCCTCGTGCCAGGGCCAGACGTCCCCTCCCCACTGCCAGCACCGCTCCCGGGGCGGTTTCCAGACAGATGCTCCCATGGTCCAGCACCAGCGACCCCCTCTCACCAACACCCTTCTTCCTCCTCTTCCTCTTTCCAAGCTTTCCCCCCCATAGAGCATCTATCTTGGAAACCAACTTCGAAACAAATTTTTTTTTTAAGCTGGAAATGTTAAGTGTTTTTGCTTCCTCTCCTTTCCCCCCACCCGTCCTCCAGCCAACTAACTCGACTTAGAACTGGTTAGAAACGTTTACTGTGAAGCTAACTCTTTTTTATCAAACCAGGAGAAACTTTCTCCACTTTACAATTGATGAAGACTGCCAAAGCTGGTTCGACAAGAGTCACGTTAACGCACTGTTGGTTTGTGCAACAGCAGCCTCTGCTCTGGGGCTGGCTGGAAAATAAAAATGAAAATATTAAAAAAAAAAGACAAAAAAAACAAAAACAAAAAAGGAAAAAAAAACCCACACAAAAAGAAGCACTTTATTGTATGTACCAGGTGACCTGATACAGCTGAATTGAAGTTTTCCTTTATAACAATTGTTGATGCCAGAATTTTGTATTCTGTTTTGTAAGAATTTAATAAAAATGCATTGAGACCTATGTGGTGGGCAGGTGACTGTGGCAGGTGGGACAGTTTGGGGGGGGGATTGGGCAAGTTGAGGGGGTGGGTGAGACTCCATCCAGGGGGTGCTCCCACCATAATCCTTCCCAATTTTCACTTATTCCTTCCCAGCCTGCTGCTGGCCCATGGGAACTGGGAGTGCTGCTGGGGTGGGATGCCAGGAATAGGGGCTGGCAGCAGCTCAGGCCCTGACTCAGTTTTCCCAGCGGGATGGTGTGATCTGCTGAATCCCAATGGGAGCTGGAGGTCACGGGGCAGGGCTGTGCTCCCTGCCAGCTGCACCCTGTGGCCTTGGGACTGCCCTGCCACCCCCAGAGATACCCCTGGCACCTCCCCATGGGTCAGGGGGGAGATGGGGACACTGAGGCATGAGGAAAGTGTGGTGGGATAGGGAAGGCAGTGGAGGCTGGAGGATCAGGGTGTAAGAAAGGGCTGTAGAGGCCCTGCTGAGCTTTCTTACATGGACAAGGCAAAGCCTTGTGGAATTAAAAAAAAAAAAAAAAATCCTGACTTCTCCAGCCCTGCAATGCTGGGGGATAGAGCTGGATCTCTCTAGAGTAATTGCCATGATGCTGCTGCCCTGGCATCCCATCCATCCCATCCTGGTTTGGGGAATGAGCTGTGGGCTCTGCCATGGACCAACTGCTGCTCCCAGGTCTGAGCTGAGAGAGCCTCACTGCAACTCTGCTGAGAATCCTCACTGCCTGGTGAATGCTGCAGCTGCTTCTTGCAGCATCTGGATCAGACAGGATAGCTTCAACAGTCTCCCTTCCCTGGCTGTTCCAGGATGGCCTGTGCTGGGAACAGAGCTGGAGCTCCCTGCATGCAGAGGATGAGGAGCGTGTCCCACCCCATGGTGCTGTTCCTGCCTCTGTTGAACAAAGCCATTGCTCCCTCCTGGGCCTGGAACCACCAACTGGTGACCCTGGACATTTTAGGAGCACACAGCTCTTGGCTCTTCTTCCTCCTTTGCATATTGTTTTACCATCATTGGGCCCTCAGCTATGTGCTCCAGAAATCTTTCTTCTCCTGCCTTTTGCTTATGGGCTATCCTGCAGACAATCCTCCTTCCAAGACTCCAGGTGGACCCCAGACAGGTGTGTCAAAGGCAGCTTTGCTGCAGATGCTGCTTTAACTTTTAATCTCTGAAATTCCTTCGCATGATCCCTCTCCCCCAGTTTCCCCAAGCAGAGAAAGTGCCTGCTAGTTGGAAACCATTCCTGAGCACGTGCAGAGAAGGGCAGCTCCGAAAATAACCCAGCCTGGGTTAATCTAACCTGTGCTGCTCTGGTGCCTGAGCATCAGCCCGAAATAGGCTCTGCTGGGATAAGGGTGCTATAAATACCCTGGCGTGGATTTGCATTGGAGAAAAGCCCTGCGGCAGGAGCAGCGCCACTGCCACCCACGCTGGCCCAGAGGGAAAGGGCCCTGCAGAGCCACCACGGTGGCCTGGCTGACGTAGGGGGTCAGCCAGGCTTTGGGTGACGTGGTGGCTTGTGCAGCCTGCCTGTTCTCAGGATTTAACAGAGCCATCAGGTCACAATCCCATCTGAGTGGCCGCAGTGCTGGGGTGGCTGGTGGGGTCACATCTGGCTTCAGCCCAGGGCACCGAGGCAGCTGGGCAGGAGCAAAGATGAAGTGTCCTCAGTATTCTTGTCTGAGCCTGGCTCTGCTGGTGACAGATGATGATCTGAGTGATTAGCCAACCTTTTGATTCAATAGCTGCCCAAAAAACAACCCTGGAGTGAGGAACATGCACTCCCTCAGACTAGACCACTCTCCTGATTCATCAGTGAACCCCAAAGCTGCACTGGGCAATGCAGAGTGGAAGGTGT
This sequence comes from Petroica traversi, assembly GCA_025920805.1. Lineage (NCBI taxonomy): Eukaryota > Metazoa > Chordata > Aves > Passeriformes > Petroicidae > Petroica > Petroica traversi. Next base: position 273,158 of record JAHLSL010000180.1, read on the forward strand.
GAAGCATGTTTTGATGCAAAACAGCTGTTTTGGATCAAAAAATGATTTAATTTTCCTTTTTGTGCTTTTAAAATATTTTCTAGAATGGGGCAGAGAAGGAAAGAGCTCCTGTGCATTTTGCAGAGAACCATGTCTCCCGTGCAGGGAACCCAAACAAACCAATCTGGCGGGGTTTCTTTTGGCAGAATATGCCATTTTGGTGTGATTTTGACTGGTGACTCCTCTGAAGTCATTCAGGGAGTGAGTGATGTGCAGCCCAGCAGAGCCCAGCACATGGCCTGTTTCCTATTTCCTGTGGCTGCAGCAGGAGCCTCGGTGTCACCGGCACAGCACGGCACGGGTGTTTCCTCCACTGTCTGGAAAAGGCCTTGGCCAGCCTTGTTGGTGTTTTTGGATGGTGAAGTGTGGATGTGGGGAAGCCATGGGGTACAGGTCTGGCTTTCCCACAGGATTCCAGCTGTGGAATAGCACGGGCAATGGGAGCTGAGGTTGGTCAGCAGGAGCAGAGCAGGGTCAGGTTTGCCCAAAACTTAGGAGAGCTGTGCCCATGGCTGGAGCAGGTCTTGGGCCTCGTGAGTCACCTTCTCACCTGGCTGGAGTTTTAGGTCAAGGCTTGGTGCTGAGGCACAGGGTTTGGCAGGTTCCACTTTGCCCTCCTCTGGCTCACACTTGGGATATCTCTTGTCTTTGCCACACAGTCTTCCTTGGAGCTTCCTTACATCCTAAAATGCCTCCTTTGAGGTGAGCTGCTCAGCCAGGGGAGAGCTGCCTCTGCCTGGCTTTTGCTTGGAGTACACATTTCCAGCTTTTGCTTGGAGCGCACATTCTGAAGGAATTTTTCTGCCTCCACGAGGTGAAGAAAGGCCAGATGTTCTCTGCTATCCAACTCTGAGCACTCTGGTCCCACTGTTTTCATTCCAGCTCCTCGTAGCCTTGTGAGACCCTTCATGTCCAGCCCTGGATGGGCTCAGCCTTCATCCCACCAGCTGAACTCCAGCAACTTCCCTGCCCAGTGTTACTGCTGGGGTGAGGCTTTTGTGCATCCTGTGAATGCCCCAGCTAAAGCAGGGCTCCCTTTGCCTGGTGCCTGATCTCTGAAGGAATCTGTTGGCTACCAGACCCAGAAATAATGACGCCAGGCCTTTTATAGGAGTGCTTGTTCCCAGGTTTATTTTTGGGATGGTAAAGCCTCCTGTATGGCACTCGCCTTTTTACTTCTTGGTCTAACACACCACTGATCACTGTGGTGCTGGTGCTGGGTTGCTGCAGCAAACACTTCATCCCATCCCACAGTGCCATGGTGAGTGTCCCACACAGATCTCTGGGCCATTATCCCTCATTTCCATGACTGTGTTTCCTTACACTGGTCCCTAGTTAAGCCTCTGGCTCTTGCCACAACACAAATCACCCTGATTTAGTTCACCACGGGCTGAATAACCAGGTTCTGTCTGGTGCAGGGTGGCAGGGCTGGCACAGTGAGCACGGCACAGAACAGGCTGGGGGTGCTGGGAAGATCAGGATGGAACGGGTGCAGAATCCCCTCTCCAAGTGATGGAGAAGCACCCGTCCTCCCTGGCAGGCACACCGACCCCTCGGAGGCACCAGTTTCAATTTGCTGGGATTTGGGAGCAGAGAATGCTCTGGTGAAGAAGCTTCAGCCTCCACCAGCAGCATGGGCTGGGCTGGATGATCCTGCACTTCGCAAGGAGGCAGGAGCCCCTCCGTGGCACTCTCGCAGCGCTTGTGGAGCTGGAGAAGTGCGGGATCACACAGCCCGGGCCACCCAGCCAGTGCCCCCCCGGCCCTGGGGACTCCTCCAGGCCATTCCTGCCAGCCAGCAGCCGTGTCCAACCATCCAGCCGGGCACAGCGAGCCTCCAGCTCCCTCTAATGTTTCTGGACCGAAAGGAACATCCGCAGGAGGACAGGCCTGAGCAGGGAGCGGGCGGACGGCCAGGCTGCACGGCCCCGGGGGAAAAGTGTCACACTGAAATGTGTGGAAGCAGCTGGGCCAGAAAGGGGGGAGTGATGTGGAGAGCAAATGGTGTGAAAGAGTAAAGGATGCAGCGTTTTAAGAGATAATATAGCATTTTAAGAGATAAAATAGAATGTCTGATTATTTTTAATAAATGAAAGATTTCACAGGAAAAGGGATTGTTCTTCTGAAAAATATTAATTTTTTTAATACTCTAAATTGAGACTCTAAAATGTTGTGTTTCCAGCCCTGGAAGTGTTCAAAATACATGTGGTGACATGGTTTAGTGGTGAACATGGTAGTGGTGCTGGGGTAACAGTTGGGCTTGATTTAAAAACGTTTTCCAATATTAATGATTCTATGGTTCTCTGATTCTAAAGGCTCCTACTCATTCCTGCCTGCACAGGGACCATTTGGATGGGAGCTCTGAACTCTGCACAGAAGTTTCCCAAACTTGTCCATATGAAATGCAGCTTTGAAATGCAGCAAGAAACCTGACAGCACAGAATGCAGCAGAAATGGGTATTGATAACACGATACAAAGCCAGGTTGGAAGCTCTCAATCAAAATTAGGTATAGCAGCTCTGCTGTGTCTGGCCATAGTGGTTCATGGGGAGACCCCAGAGCTGTGCAAGGGTTTGGAAGTGTTAAATTCACACAAACAGCACACAATCCATACAAACAGCACACAGTCCATACAAACACACACAGTCCATACAAACAGCACACGTCCATACAAACACACACAGTCCATACAAAGAGCACATCTCTGTGTGTTACAGAAGCTGTAACACCAAGGCACAGGAAGCAGAAGGGGCAGCCAGGCCATCTCCCCCTGTACATCGACTCACGGACCACACGCCTGCTCCCGACTGGATGTGTGTGCAGCTCAGATCAGGGGATGGATAACAGAGAGAGTGGGAATGTAATTACCCTGAGAAGAATAAATCACTTTAACGGTTCAGTTACTGAGATCACAGTGAGGCAGTGGCACAGCCTCTTAATTAATCTTCTGCTTTGCAGCCGGCTCTGCCCCCGCGCCATCTCCACCCCGCGCTGCCTGGCAAGGAGATGCCATCAGTGGGGACAGCACTGGCCAGTGGTTCCTGGCTGAGCAGGAGCAGCAGGGTATGACCAGGTGAGGGGTCAGGGTGCTGTGACTCCCTGGTTTCTGCAGGGTAATACCTGTGGTGGGCCAGGTAACGTGGTGTCCAGTGGTGCTCAGGCCTGTGCCAGCAGCAGCAGCCAGTAACTCCGAGCTGATTACTGAGGAATTGCTGGGCACAAAGCAGGGGTCTTGGGATGCTCGAGGCCTGGATCTGCTGCAGAGGAATGGTTGATGTGTGAGAGCATGAAGGGAAAACTCCCACTTCACTTCCACCTCCCCATGGCCCAAACCTTCCTGGCTCCTCACCCCCAGCACTGACTCCCTTCAGCTCCTTAACTCCCAACCTCCTCTCTGTGAATTACATCCCCGTTTCTCATCCCTTCACAAACTGCTCCCTCCTCCCTCATCTTCCTCAGAATGGTCCCTTTCACAGGATGCTCCCCTTATCCCTCAAAACTGCCCCTCAGGAATTGCTCCTTGGGGAATCACCATTATCTCCCAAACTGGTCCTCAGGGATTGCTTCCATCACTCCCCAACACAATTCCTCAGGGAATCTTCACCTTATCCCTCAAAACTGCCCCTCAGGGATTGCTTCCCTCACCCCCTGCTGCCCCTCATTGCTTCTCAGAGATGGCCCCTTTCACCCCAGGGATATGCTCTCACCCTCCTCAGGGATAGCCCCCTCATCCCCAAAACTGTCCCTCAAGGATTGCTCCTCTGCCTCCCCCTCCATGTTGTTCCTCAGGGAAATGCTCCTTTATTCTCAAAACTGTCCCTCAGGTTGGGCCCCTCATCATCTTTAGGGATTACTCCCTCATGGATCATCTCTTTACTCTCCCTTAGGGATCACCCCCTCATTCCCCAAACCATCCCTCAGGGACTGACCCTCACCTCCTCAAGGGTCGCCCCGTTTGTCCCCCAATCTGCCCTTCAGGGATAGTCCCCATCCTTTTCAGGGATCATCCCTTCAGGGATTATCCCCTTACTCTCCCTAAGGGATCGTCCCCTCATCCCCCACACTGTCCCCAGGGATCGCCCACCTAAATTACCCTCTCATTCCTCCACACTGGTTCCTCAGGGTCTCATCCCTCTTGCCCCAAAAGTGCCCCTCAGGGATTGCTCCTCTATGTTGCTCGTCAGGGAAATGCCTCCTTAGCCTCAAAAGCGCCCCTCAGGGATCGCCCCCTCATCCCAAAAGTGCCTTTCAGGGATGGATCTTCATCCTCCTCAAGGATCGCCCCCTCAGAAATCACCCCGTTAGGGATCACCCCCTCACTCCCCCTCGCATCCCCTCCATCCTCCCCCTCCGTGCGGGCCCCGCCCGCCGCCCCACGCCCT
>JAHLSL010000180.1:277978-304988 GCA_025920805.1 Petroica traversi
GAGGGGTGTGGGATTTGGGGTGTGGGATTTGGGGTGTGGGGGGACCCAGCCCTGTCGCCTTGCGGCGTGGCCGCGGGTCCCGGGCCTCGGGAGGGTCGTGGGGGTCGGCCCGATGATCGGCCCTGGGGGCTTCCCCTCACGCCCCCCACACTAATAAAGGGAATTGTCCGTTTATTTGACAAAACTGCCCCTCGGGCATCGCTCCTCCTCCCGTCAGGGATCACCGCCTCATCCTCCAAATTGCCCTTCGAGGATTGCTCGTCTTGCTCCTCACGTTATCCCCTGAGGGAATTGCTCCCTTATTCCCTTGGGGAATTGCCTCATTATCCCCCTCACTTCCCGTCAGAGATTGCTCTCCACCTCTCTAGGTTGCTCCTCAGGGAATGTCTCCTTATCCTCAAAACTGTTCTTCAGGGGTGGTCCCTCATACTCTTCAGGGATGGTCCCTTCACTCTCCCTCTGGGATCCCCCTCATCCCAAAACTGCCCCTCAGAGATGGCCTTGGGAGGGCTGTGGGCTCTCCTGCAGCTTTTGGGGGTGATGTGCCATCGAGTGGGGTGAGGGGTTTGGGCTGCTGCACTTCCCCTGTGAAGAGAGAAAAGGGGGTCACACAGCTGCACCCCACATTTTGCCCTCTGCTCAGGGACATGTCCTGAGCACAGGACCCACACTGTGGTCAGTCATGGTCACCCCAGATCTCTCCCAGCCCTTGGGTCAGTGTCGTGCCTCTCCTCACGGTCACCAGCCCAGGATGGATCCAGGGTTTGGGTGAGGGTATTTTTCCCAGAGGGATGGTGTGAGTGGGACAGGCACAACGTGGAAAACCCCAGATCCCTGGGTGTTGCTTGGAAGTAAGCCTTGGTTTAGTGGGAAGTGGAGGAGGCATAGTCTCCCAGGCTGCCTGATCCCTGCTGACAGGGATCACCAAAATCAGTGAGAGCATTGGGGGCAGAAATGAAAGAACAAGGATTTGACCCCAGATTTCAGGCACAGCATTAACTGAATCTTTCCCGAAGCCCAGTATTTTGGGGTTTAATCCACTACCATAAAGAGCTGGAAGAGCTGTGGTGACACCTGTGCCTGAGTAACCCATGGAGGTTAATGCTTAAGGCCAAGCTGCCATTTAAGAATTTGCAGCTCAGAGGAGCTGGGAATCGCCTCCACTTGGATGATCAGGTCTGTTGTGGCTGATTGACATTCAGCTGGGTCCTTGGGGGAACTCCAGTGAATTCCACCCTCTTCTCCCTGCCCTGGGAAGGGCTTCCCAAGGAAGAGCTCAGAGATGGAACCAACTTTAATTGGGTGAGGGAAGATCCTTAGTGTACCTGGAAATGGTGTTTGACAAAGGGAGCCTCACTCCAAACAGTTTCTAACTATTGCTTTTCTCTTAAATGCTCATGTTTGTGGAAGTTTCCCCTTCAGATTCTCCTCTTTTCTCTTGCTTTCAGAGCAAACCATGCTTGTTCTAGGCTGGTTAGAGTGTTTAAGGTGTCAGCTTTGCTGTCTTATAATTTGAAGCTTAATGAGTATGTGAGTAAGCTTGCTCCTGTCCTGAGAACTAGGTTTGCTGGATGGTGACAGGTGATGTTCAGCCCAGAAATAAATGGAAAATAAATGAAGCTTTGGGAAAAAAAAAAAGGCCCCAAAGTGAGATGCTGCTTAATTGCTCTGAAATTCATCTGGTGCTCTGGGTGGTAAAGATAGAATGGCATGTGTCATGGTGTGTCATCCCACCTAAGGATTCTAGAGATTTTAGTAAAACTTGTCCGTGTGATGTTACAGTTGGGATATCCTGGTGATTCATGAAGTACTGTCGTTATTTCAGAAATTAGAGAGCTTTAAATAAAACCACCCAGACCCCTTCTGTGCTCAGTTCTCCCACCGCAGCTCAACAGCAGAAGATGCTTTGTGTTGGAATTGAGTTGCAAAGCAACCATGAGTTCAGCTGAAGAGGTGCTGTTTTGCTTCAGCGACTGGGGCAGGTGTTGGTGCTTTGTCAGATGTCTGAAATAATAAAATCTCAAAGTTATTAAGGTTGGAAAAGACCTTTAAGTCCATCAAGTCCAACCATTAGCACAGCACCACTACATTCACCACCAAACCATGTCCCCAGGAACCACATCCCCAGGTTTTTTGAACATTTCCAGGGATGGTGACTCCACTCTGGGCAGCCCGTGCCAATGCTTTACAACTTTTTCTGTAAAGAAATTTTCCCTAATATCCAATCTAAACCTCCCCTGGCACAGTAGTGCACGGCTCCCAGGTGAGTATTTCTGCAATCTGGTTTAACTGTGTAAGTTTTCAGACCAGGCCAAGTACCCAGCGTGGCTCCAGGAGGAGCAACTCCTAAATAGGATTCCTGGGCAGCTCCTTGTGGTGCCTTCAGGGGTGGTTGGCAGCATCCTACCTGTCATCGATGTGACTTTGTGATGTGCTGGGAATGGCTTTGGCAGCAGACTGGGAAGCACAAATAACCGAGAGATGCAGTCCTGTGGGGAGCTGGAAGTGATGGAGCAGGTGATTCCTGGTCAGGCCTCTCCAGGATGGAGCTGAGGGGATGTGAGGGTTTGTAGGTTGAGGTAACGAAGTGGCGTGTGCCCAGGGAGCATAGGTGATGTTATGCACAGGTGCTGGTGCAGGAAGAGGTTTCTGACATAGCTGTAGGTTCAGGTGTGTTCCTGAGTACACCTGGCAAATTCAGTTAATGGCCTTAATCTGAAAGGAGGGGAAATTTAGATTAGATATCAGGAAAGAATTCTTTCCTGTGAGGGTGGGGAGCCTTGGTTACCCAGAACAGTTGTGACTGCCCCTGGATCCCTGGAAGTGTCCAAGGCCAGGTTTGATGGGGCTTGGAGCAGCCTGGGATAGTGGAAGGTGTCCCTACCCATGGCTGGAGTGGGAATGGATGGGCTTTAAAGTCCCTTCCCACCCAAACCAATCTGGGATTCTGTGGCTCAGCAGTTCATATCAAGCCACAGAGACAGACAAAAGAAATCTCACAGAGCAACTAAGAGCAAACATTCATTTTGTGTATGAGAGCCCAGTTAGTAGATAAAAGGGGTAAATGGGATTGAGTGTAGGGTCAGCGGTCCAAGTATCTGCAGCCCTCAGAAGATCAGATGTTTTCCACCTGGAGGAGGCTCCAGACCCCGTGGAACTTCCTTGCCTACCCTGGAACAGGCCCTGTCTCAGCCTTGAGCTCTTTCCCCCTTGCTGCTGAATCAGCCATGAAGAAGATGGGATGGCCTTAATTCTTTTCGATGTCAAGGCCAGGCTGAGCAGCTGCCTCGAAGCTTCACGGCGCCAGCGTGGTCAAGGTCAACGCATTGATTGGACCCAGCAGTAGGAGGGAAGGGTTTTTTGGCTTTCCAGATCTGCTTCATTGAGCACGATATCAATGAGATTAGAAATGTTTAAACCTCATCAACCAGGAGCTGCGTGGGTGTCATAATTAAACTTGTTAATTGGCCAGGAAACAGGGCCCAAGAGTGAGCAAGGGGGTGCAACCCTATGTGTGCTCCAGCCTGGGAGATCTACATCTTGGGGATAGCCTGAGTAAGATTTTGGCTGTTGTTTCCCTGAGTCTCTTGTGAGCCCAGCCTGTCTTTCCTCGGATACCTGTTCACTCACAGTTCCTGCAGCATCATGTGCTGGGGTATCCTATGGCTCCTGCTCCTTTCACGTGCATCCTGTGCAGCCAGCACACCAGCAGCAGCAGCAGCAGCTTCTCAGCACCTGCGGTGTCACCGAGCTCCAGCACGTCACGTGTTGCTCTGTTCCTGTGCCAGCTCTTCTGGAAAAGATATTTTAAGATTTCTCCGCAGTGGTGCGGATGGAGGAGGGAGCTGGTGCAGCAGCAGTGGGGTAGTTGTGGGTTTTGAGAGGTTCCTTTTATTGGTGTTACTGTGGTGCCTAGAAAGGGAGCTGCACTGGTGGGTGTGCAGATGAAACCAGGTGACAAGTGGAGGTGCCGAGGTGAACATGAAGCAGGGAAAGTTGGGGTAGGGAGTAAAACAGCAGAAGGAAAGACATCTTCTTTGACAGTTTATGGAGTCAGCTTTGGATCTTCTTGAAGAAAAATCAAATTATTAACCTCAGAGAAGTTCCTGTGACTCTTATTGCTGGAAGTCAGTTTACTTTGGCTCTTCCTGGTGCAAAGGGAATGAGGAGAAATCAGGTGTTGCTATCTTAGTTATTTTGTTATGTTTCTGCTGATTTCTCTGCCTCATTTCAGTAGTCCACTCTCTTTTAGCCACGAAAGTGTTTAAAAATAACCTCTGTTGGATTTTCCCATCTGAAACAAACCCCATCTCTTCCTTCTGCAGACCTGCATGGTTGGGGAAAGCTGGTGGATCGTGTGGGAGGAATGGTGTGCATCCCTGCTTTTCCTGGAGTGCTTTAGAGCAGCTTTAAATGTTCATTTTAGGAAGAGTAAGAAAACACTGGAGAGAGAGGGATTTTCTTATGTTAATTATGTTCTCTTATGTTCTAAGAGAACTTCAAATGTGGAGTCCTGTGTTTCTCTAGCACCTCCCGGGATCCTATTAGGGCTCAGCAGTTTACAAAATCCGGCTCATTTGTCCCTGACTGAAATGGAAGCAAACATTTGAGAGTTTTTTAAATGAATGCCCTTTTCAAATAGCTTCTGAAAGCTCTTGCTTATTGAGGACCTATACTGTGCTGGCTGTGAGAATGAAAATTTGAGAGTGCAATTAATATATGTTAATTTTTAGTATCAGACAAAGCCAGCGATTGTTTTGCCACCATTGCTGCTTTTGGAGGAACAAGGATTTTTGTTTCATCTGGCAATTCTGGTATTGTGAGGAAGGTTTTTATTTGTTCTTGACATTTTTCTTGAGAATGGTTTGACAGAAATATGCATGTGTGTACTTTTTTTGTAACCACTGTGGTTTGTCCCGAGCTCCCTGAGCCCGTCAGGAACAATAATCGGGCTCGTCAGCCAAACTCTGTCACAGCAAACGAGCCTGGCACATCCATGGAGCTTCACTCCATTGTATCCCTGGGAAGCCTCCTCTGGAAGGGAGGGGAGTGAAAAGTGAGAAAATGAAAACATTGTTTAAATGGAAATTTCCTACTTTAAAAAGGTCATTTCCTACTAAATCAGACTGAAATTCCCCCTTAGTGCTGGACTTTCCTTGAGGTGGAGGTTTCTGCCCCATCCCTGCTGTCTTGTGTGGATTTCTGCCTGCAGTTCTTGTTGCTTCTCTGGAAGTGTACATAAAACCACTGCAGTAAGAGCCTGGAATATTCCAGCTTTTTCCTTTTCCTGGTTGGTGGAGAAGTGGTTGTAGTCATCTCCTGCAGCCTGGGCAGCTCTACTTCCCTACACTGCTGAGCTGTGACCTTCAGTTTAACTTCAGGGAGCTGCAGGGTGGCAGACACCAGGAATCCTTCATGGCAAAAGCTCATCTCTGCATTTTTGAACAAGGAAGTTCTCAAAATGCTTTTCTATCCTGAGGCAGGTACAGCAGCTTAAATATACACAGGCCCCTCAGCAGCCCAGGCCTGGGCCTCCTCTAAAACAGGAGATGTTGTCTGTCAAGGGGGAATCATCTTGTTTGCATGGGAGTGCTGGGATATAATTTTTAGTCTCAAACCTGTTTTGTGCAAGTTCCTGCTCCCAGTCTCTTTAGAGCCGATAATGTTCTTCTCTGTGCCAGTAATTACCATGTGAGCTCCCAGCAGTGCTGGAGGGTTTGTGTGCACCCCACTGTGCTGGTTTGCTCTGAGGGAGGTTTGTTCTTCCCTCTGGGCTGAGCCCAGAGCAGGTTATCCATGGGAGGACTCAGCAGTGTGCCTGGGGAGAGCAGCTCCCGTGCCAGGGGTTGGGATCTGCAGCTCCCAGTGCTGCTGCAATTTTGTGTTTTGGGAGCTCGTTCTGCCATCACTAAGGATGCATGCCTGGGCCTGGGGAAGAGGATGGGTAGTGTGCAGTGACAAGTTTTCCATGAGTGTTTCCAGCAGGTGACGGTGGGGAATTGCAGCAAGACTTGGGCTCTGTTTCCTGGGAGAACTTGAACTCCTTAACTTTGCTGTTTCTTTGCTTCCCAACCTCAGGATGATGCATGGCTCCTACAGGGACTTTGCAAAGCAGCCATGTGTATTCTATTCCATAATTCCCAAAACCTGGCCTGTGGGGAACCATTACAGGGCTGTATCCAGGACAGGGCTCAGAAAGAAATTCCAGGCAGCTTTGGTGCTTTGCAGTTAAGGAGCAGCAAGCCTGACCCTCCCTGCTCTTGCAAAACACTTTAACTCCACAAACGATTTGCTTTCCCTGAGGGTGGCTTTGGGGATTAGCAACCAGCCTGGGATTTTTTTAGAATATAAATATGATTTAACATAAGGTTTTATTTGCATGTTTGTTTTTTCCACGTTAGGTTCGTGCTGGCCGTGGGCAGCGCTGTCTTCGATGCGATGTTTAATGGTGGGATGGCCACAACCTCCACAGAGATTGAGCTGCCTGATGTGGAGCCTGCTGCCTTCCTTGCTCTGCTCAAGTAAGCTGCTTCCAAAGCACAGGATAACTGGGATGCCCAGATTTAGTGTAGAAAAAAATGTTTTTAATGAAAGCAGGGAGGTATTTGTAGAGCGGAGATTGTTAACTTCCAAAATAAAATGCCTCTTTGATCTGCTCAAGGGTATTTAAATGCTGGTGTTAAATCCCTGTCTTTTCTGGGTAAAAGTCTAGTGTAGCTCCTGCATGAATATATATATATATATACACATATATATAATATTGACCATTTTCTTATAGCATCTTATTCATGAATTGATCTGGTTTTAACCAAATGCTCTTTGAGAGAAGAGGGAGAAAGTGATCCTCTGAAAGCTCTGTAAGTTACAAATACTTGGAGCTTGTTTAGGTTATGAGCAAGTTGTAACAGGTAATCAGGGATGTGTAGTAAATGTCAGCCATTCCATGTGGTATCACCCTTTGTGTGGGTTTTATTCCTCATTTGGAGAGCTGGGTTTGAATTTACATTTCCAGTGTGTGTTGCAAGTCTGTGTGGTGGAGGAGGAGGAGGAAGGGGCTTTAACATCCCATTCACCAATTCCTTTAAGCCTGGCTGGTGCTATACAACATCCAGCAGCAATCCTGAATGGATGCTGGAAGGTCATTGTCCTGTCTCTATAGGATTTCTGTAACCTATTTCCAGGGGTTTCCAGTCCTGTGCTCTTGACATGTTCCTTGCTCACTTCCTATTGGGAGCAGTGACTATATATAGCCCTGGCACACTTTTTGCTTTACCTTCAGAAAGTGCTTTGGTCGTTCCTGTGCTGTCTTGGAATATTTTTAAATTGATCTGGGCTAGAAAGAAAGGCCAGAAATAATTGGGAGCCCTGAGCCCCCTCCCCTTTGACTCACTTTAAACCAGACACCAGCACGTGGGGAATCCCTCTAATTGGTGTGTTCCTATCAGCCATGTGGATCTCTCTGGAGTGCAGAGCTTGTAACTATCTTTAAATCTTAGTGAGACCCAAATATCCAGTGAATTAGAGGCAAAAATCCTTTTGTTTCCCTGCCAGTGCTGAGATTTTAGCACTTGATTAAACAGAGGGATTTCTGAAGACAAAGTGATGAGTTTAGGTGGATTTCAATGGAAATATTTATATTTTTTAATGGGAGAAGTCTTTGGTGGATTACCTCAGTGCCTCTGTGCTTGTAGTTATGCTGCAGCAGCTGTGCCCATGGTCCAGTGACATCTTGGGTGCTTAAATCTGGAGTCAAACTTTAAATTGCTTTTAAAATGCTCAGAGCTCAAATGTGCCAGAGGAAGTTTGGGTGCTGCTTTCCAGGAGAAAGCTGACCAAGTATGTGGTATGAATTCCTGGAGTAAAACCAGTCCCTGCAAACACTGGTCTGGAATGGCAGCTGATCCTTACATTTGTCTCTGGACTTGGTCCAAGCCATGATCTAATGCTGTAGGATCAGGAGCTTATCCAGGGACAAAGTGCCCATCCTGAATGTTCTGCAGAAGGTCCCAACTGGATGCTGGATTGTTGGCTAGTGACCTTTAACAAGTCTGCTGTAGTTGTGTAAGAGATTATTTTTCATTATTCTAATTTTTATTATTTTCATGTTAAGAAAGATCAAGTAAAAACACTTCTAATTGTCTAGGGTTACAGTCTAAATGTAATTTTAAATTATTATTGGGCTTTTTCACAGTTTGAGCCTCTCTTGTTTTCTCTCTTAACACACACTGGACTGTGGTAAACAGAAATACTGACACAGTCACTGCAGTAAACAAAGAATTGTTTTTAGAGCCACTGTGTTCTTTTAATCTCAGAATAGAGAGGGTTGCTCAGTGCAAATGGGGCTGGGAGGGAAAATGTGCAAAGTGCATTGATGAACCTGTGGCCTGATGCTGCTGTTGACAAATGCCCTGGAGCAGCACAAAAGCCTGCTTTCAGCAGTGGGAGTGCTTCCCTTCCTGTGGATCCTGCTGCTGCTGCTTCCCTGAATGGCATCCTGGTCCTCCCTAGCTGGAGGAGCAGGAGCTGCTCTGCTGCAGGTGGGAATGCTGCTTGGCATCCCCCAGGAAGGGCCCTGCTGCTGCATGAAGCTTTCAGGAGCAGCAGCCACACAGCCTTGCTGCTGTGTCCCCTTCAGAGAAATGCAGAGCAAGAAATTGCTGGAGTTTCCAGAATATCCTGTGGAATAGGAATGCCAGGCAGAGTTAACACAATATTACATCTCTGGGCTCTGAGCTTCTGAGATCCTGACTGGCAAATGCTCCACTGGTTAAAGGAAATAGAGTAAACAAAAACTGTGCATGAGCTGTTCAGCCTGGGCAAGAGAAGGCTCCAGGGAGAGCTCAGAGCCCCTGGCAGGGCCTAAAGGGGCTCCAGGAGAGCTGGAGAGGGACAGGGGACAAGGCATGGAGGGACAGGAGCCAGGGAATGGCTTCCAGTGCCAGAGGGCAGGGCTGGATGGGAGATTGGGCAGGAATTGTTGGCTGTGAGGGTGGGCAGGCCCTGGCACAGGGTGCCCAGAGCAGCTGTGGCTGCCCCTGGATCCCTGGCAGTGCCCAAGGCCAGGCTGGACAGGGTTTGGAGCAGCCTATGGAAGATGTCCCTGCCCATGGCAGAGACTGGAACAGGACAGTCTTTAAGGTCCTTTCCAAGCCAGACATTCTGTGATTCCGTGGTAAGGACTAACAGCAGTGTGTCACTGGTTTTACTGAGCTCAGCCTCTCAGTTCCTGCTGTCTCTGGTCAGTGAGTTCAGGGATGAGGGGGTTTAGACAGGTTTTCTAGGAAGACCTTTGTTTTTCAGATCATGAATGTACTTCCTTGTTTGGGCCTAACTGTGAAGGCTGGTGCTTTGCTGCAGCATGGTGATGTCTTTTCCTGATCTTAGGAAAATCAAAGCCAGACACCGTTAGAGGGTTGGGGGTTGTTACCTCAATATTTTAATCAGGATCCTGTTGGATGCATCACTTCACCCAGGTGACAGCGTGGCAAATGCACACACCCATCAGTCACACACACCAGTTATAGACCTTACACATCAGCAGATCTAACAAGGGAGCCCAATGATGGGGCTGGGGTGGGCTCAGCTCTAGCTTACAGAATCTGTCCTGCCAGGGGACCTTGGCTTCTCAAGATAATGGAATGTTTGGTCTCCCTGGCTCTGCAGTTCTGGGGTGTTTGGTCTCGTGGCCTGCAGGACACCTACAGGACACTGAGAACCAGGCCTGAAGTTATCAGGCCTAAATCACAAGTATGCATGCTAATACTTGTGGATACATAGAACTGTGTAAAAGGTATATAAAAGAAAAGCAAAAAATCATTTTGGCATCAGTGACAGTCCTTGTTTTGCACTGCAATTAAGTCTTGCTTGTGCTGAAGATGCATTGTGAGCTGTAGTTTAAAATCTGTGTCATGAAATGAAACAGTTGAATCTATAAAGTGAAAAGATGAGAATGGAGAGTGTGGGTAAAGCACCTCGTGTGCAGTGGATGGATTTGTTTGAGAGCTTCTCAGCACTTCTGAATTAGTACTGTAAAATGGAGTTTATCTTCTGAGGGAGGCAGGCAAGATTGAATTTTTGTCCTTGTTTATTCTAATTGGATAGCCCAAAATAAGAATTTTAAGGGCTACACTTGGCCAGAGGCTGCTTTAGCCTGGTATAAGTGGGATGCAAGGCAGTTCAAGCTGCTTCAGTGCAAATCCCAGCTGTAAAAGTTAAACTGTAAAATGTCTGCTACAAAAAAGAAAAATAAGTCTTCTCCTTAGTAAATGAGAGTCAGTGGAAAGGATGTGAAGCCCTTCTATCTCTCCAGTAGAGGAAATGGGTCAGGATGAGAGGCAGAGGCACAAACATGTTTTCTATGAATTGCAGGGGTTTTACCCTCTTATCTTAATTCACCACAGCAATGTTTGTTTGTGTGTTTTCAGATTTCTTTACTCAGACGAAGTTCAGATTGGACCAGAGACTGTTATGACAACACTTTACACAGCTAAGAAATATGCAGTTCCAGCCCTTGAAGCTCATTGTGTGGAGTTTCTTAAAAAAAAACCTCCGAGCAGACAATGCATTTATGCTGTTAACTCAGGTGAGTTTGTGATACTCTGCCTTCAGCAAGGTCCAGCAGTCAGAAAATGGGAGTTTTCTGGGTGTTACAGAGTTCATCATCCAAACTGGAGCAGTTCTGGGTCGTTTTGAATTCTTCCTCACAGGTGTCCAGCACTGCTGAGCAGGTTCTTAAAAAGAACAATAAAATACAGCAAACGTTGCTGCTGTTTCAGATCTTTCTGTTTCACTGTGGCAGGTGGTTCCTTCCAGAGTGTGAGCTGGGGATGGAGTTAACAGGGTGGAAAGATTTCATCTGCCAAGAAGAAAAGTGGAATGAGAGGATTTCCATGTGTTACAGAATCAGGACTGGTAATGCTGAGCTTTCTCTCAGTGCTGTGCCTGGCTGCTCAGCCATTCCTTGAAGGACTTTTGTGCAATACATTCCCTGAAGTGGGGGTGAAAGAAAACCTTTTTGTGAGTGCTTTGGTTTATTTTCCTGGGAGAGGAACAAGGTGCTCTCTTCCTCAGCCTGTTCCAGCTCTGCCTCCTGCACTGAAGGCTCACAGACCTGGAGTGTCAGAGCAGCTTCCTTGGCCCTGGGTCTGGTCCATCTCCACCACCTTACATTTAACTCTTGAAACAGCAAAGTAGGAGACAGTGTTTACAGCTTCTGCTTAGTTTGGAAAAGGTCAGACTTTGCATCCAGGCTGGTTAAATGAACATCACTGTCCTTTCTGTTTCCCAGCCCTGTCTTCTCTCTCTGGTCCCTGCCACTCTATCTCGGACAACTGATGCCATATTGGTGACATCCACAGCACTGTCACCTGTGTGGGGGAGTCTGGCACTCCAGGGACACCCTGTTCTGGGAGCTGTAGGAACCAGAAAGACACAGGTTTTGTGTGAGAGTTTCTTTCCTTTAGGGAATGGGTAGAATGAAGTGGCTTTGGAGGGACATTTCTGATCAGCCAGCTCAGGAAAGCTGCTGTGATGTCAGATGTTAAATGGACCTTGCAGAGGAGTTTCCCAGCTGCACTGAGCTGGGCAGCAGCACACCAAGGTGGTCTGGCTCTGAGGGATTTCCTGTCTTGCCCAGCATTCCTGTCTCCTGGATTTTCCTCCTTGCCAGGAGTACAGGTGTGTCTCAGGCTCTGGCTGTAGGTACCATGTGGGTGGCAGTGGCTGCACCAGCAGTTGTGCAGATATTCAAGCAGTGCTCGCCTGGAGCAGTCACTGCTGAGCTCTTTGCACGGGATTAGGCTGGGATTTTTTTTTTTTTAAGTTTAAATGTTTGGATCAGTTCTTAAAGTAGTTCCATGTCACACTGCTGTTGTGGACACCTATCACTGTTTGTGTTCAGCTACTGCTGCAACAGTCCAAGGCCTTCTTTGCACATCCCCTTTAACCTGGCCCTTTTCCAGGTGCCATGAATATTTGAGGCAGCCCCTGAGACACGGGAGGATCCACACTGCACTTCCCAGAGGCAGATTCAGGACTTGAAGGCTCTTGATTGGGCAATGACAGCCAAATCTGTGCTCCCATCTGATGCATGGTAGGACAATTGCAGCTCCTTGGCTGCAGCTCTCCTGTTCTTTGGGTTCAGCAGCTGCAATGTGAAAGATCAGGAGCTGTTAGCCAGGAGCTGGCAGCAGATCTTCCCAAAGGCTGAAGTTTTGGGGAGGCAGCTTAGGCTGCCTCCTGATGGGTTGGAGGTGTTGGCTTTTGGTTGTATTCCTTATGCAGAGATTTTTTTTTTGTCTCTTCCCGTGTCTCTGCACTTGAGTTTGTAGCTTTGGCAAAGTTTATGGTGACTTTCTTACAGGTCACAAAGGTCCTTCATTGGCAAAGGAGGAAGGTGTCCTTGTGTTTCAGGTGCCAAAACCAAAATACTGCCTGACACTCTTTATCAGTGGCCCTGAGGCAGGTGCAATGCCAGATGGGGAAAGGCTTCCCAGATTCCTTTTGTTTGTGGCTTGTCCATTCTAATTAATTATCAGTGGTGATTCCCATCTAGTTTTATGTTCAGTGTTGATCTGTCTCAAGTCTGAGATGTTTGAGGCAGGTCTTGTTTGAGAAACCTGCCTGATCTTGATGACTGGCTGCACCTCACTGAAAGGATCTCTTCTCACAACCCTCTTGTTTCTGGTCCTGCAGTGTGAAAACTGCCTGTTTTCTGCTTTCACTGCATCAAACCAACAACCTCTTCAGTAAATTACAGATAAATCTTGTACAAAACATTGCCCAGTAGCCTTGAGATCGTGGACCTGAGACCCCAGGTAGAGCCCCCAAACCTCCTTTAGTGTGTGTCTGCCCAATCTGCTGGCCCAGCAGCTGTGTCACTGACTGTCTCAAGCAACTGCTGATCAGTGGCAGAAATATCAGAGGCAAACAGCTTTCCTAATGGATTGTGCCTCATAGTGAACTGTGATCCTCTTTCATGCCAGACGTACATCCAAGTGTCACTTTGATCAGCAAGGAAATAAAGCTCTCCTGGAGCTGCTGTGGGGGAGAGCTCTGCGAGCGTAATCAAAGTCCTCACGTGTCCAAAGAGCCACTACAGTAGTAAAGTCTGAGTCAGTCACAGCTCTCGATGCCAAGAGTGTAAAGGCACTGGCAGCCCTCCAGCCCCTGGAGCAGGTGACAACTGCTGAAGTTTCCCTGGGCCCTGAGAAATTGTTGTTTCAGCTTTCTGTACTTGAGGTCTTAGCCAAAGGTTGGCCTTGCTGAGCTCTGCGTGCCACAAGCAGGGGTGAAGCAGAAGATGCTTGAAGGCACCTCCTGAGTGATGGAACTCCCAGCCCAAAACATGAGTTTTAAACCTTATCTGTGGCAGCGAGTTCAAGTCCCCGTGGATTCTTGTTAGGTGTGATATCAAGGCAGTTCCTTCCTAAACAGCAAAACCAAAGCATTGGAAGGAAGAGGTCATTTAGTGTTTTTTGTGTGTTCCACCACATTTCTGGGTATGCTGGGCACAGGACTGGTAACGCATGGCAGTCCACAGTGATCTGAAGTTGCAGCAAAATTGTTGCAAGAATTGGGCAGAGGAATTCTGAGCAGCTCTCCAGGCTGTGTGCAGGCTTTTCTTGGAATAGTAACCTATTTTGGGACAAATTCTTCAAGGTAACTGGATTAGGGAGCTGTTTCTGTGCAAACCATGGAAATGCACTAAGCAGGCTGTGTACCCTGCAGGGCTCCCCAGGACACACAGGCACTGCTGCTGCAGCTTTTTTGCTAATACACGAGATCAGTGTGGCTGTTCTTACAGAATAAGCTGCCTCTGCATTATTCCTAGAGCAAGCAGGCCTGGAGTCACTGGGCAAAGCTTTCTTGTAAATAGAAAAATGATGTGAAAATTGCCCAGCAGACAGGGTCAGTGTGGTGCCTGAAAGCACGATTGGTGCCTGCACCCAGGCCATGTTAAAACAAAGACGTGCCTGAAGACATGCACAGCTGAACCAGGGCTGCTGCCAAACACAGAATTTTCTAGTGTTTGCCTTGTCATGCTTAACTGCTTGTGAAAGGCCCAGTGGATTCCTGGTGCAGTCAGGCATGGTATTGCTAATGAAGATGGGCTGTGGCAGGGGAAGGGGGGTTCTTAGTGTAAACTTTAAAATACCTTTTCTGTTAATGATGCTCTTTCCTGCCTAGGCCCGGCTGTTTGATGAGCCCCAGCTGGCCAGCCTGTGCCTGGAGAACATAGACAAGAACACCTCAGATGCCATCAATGCAGAGGGGTTTACAGACATCGACCTGGGTAAGCTCTTTTCTACCCCTCCCTCTCTCCCTGCTTTCATAACCAGCTTGTCTCCGCAGTTGTTACAGGTTAATGCTTGGCACTTTGTGGCTTGGCTGTTCTGGAGCAATCAGTTGAAGAGTCTCTGGCACAGAGTGGCTGGAGACAGGGAATTGGCCAAAGAGTTTGCTGCCTTGCCTGCAGAAATACCCTGGAATCTGCTTACTTTGGTGCAACTTGAGTTTTCTGGGCATGACACAAAGCCCGCTTCCTGTGTTGATGTTGGCAGGTTTTGGGTGGGTGTAAACTTGCCTTTTTTTGTAGAGTTGGCTTTGTTCCCTGAGTCTTTGTCAGGTTTTGGAGTTAAAAAGGTGTTGTGTTTTTGGAAGCAAGAACTGGCTATTTTAATTACCGTCTGCAGTTTCCAAACTTGCTGGGCATAGTTAATGAACATTAAAATTCAGGCTTTAACCTTCTTCTAATGAGATGGGCTGTGGAGGTAAGGCACGGGTCACCTTCTGGCTTTCATGCTGCTTGTTTCATCCAAATTTGACGTCAAGCAAGTTGCAATTCATCCTCCTGCACTTGCATTAACATGCCAATTAAATGGGCTCTGTTTGCTGCTCCAGTGAGCTCCTTGCTGATGGAATATGCAGATAAATCTTCCTCAGAGGCTGCAGGCAGCGCTTTTGGGAGATGCTCTTGGTTCAGCCGCTTCCTTCTCACCTTGGCCATGCAGGAGGTGCTCTTGGCGAGGTGAGAGGGGCTGGTTTGGGGTGGGAGGCTGAAGCTGTGCCTGTTGTCCTGCCCTGCAGACACCCTGGTGGCAGTGCTGGAGAGGGACACCCTGGGGATCCGGGAGGTTCGCCTGTTCAATGCCGTGGTGCGCTGGTCGGAGGCCGAGTGTCAGCGGCAGCAGCTCCAGGTGATTCCAGAGAACAAGCGGAAGGTTCTGGGCAAAGCTCTCTCCCTTATCCGCTTCCCACTGATGACTATTGAGGAGTTTGCAGCAGGTAACTCAACAAAGGTGTTTCTGGCAATCCTGGTCTCTGCTTTTCCTCAGCTACAGAGAGTCGAGTCACACAAAAGGGGGTTTTCTCTGTGTATCCTGTAGTAATTTACATAGGAGATTCCCCCATATTCCTCCCCATTTTTCCTCATTCTCTCCCTAAAGGGGCTTGCAGGAAGCCTGGAAAGGGACAGTTCATGAGGGCCTGGAGTGACAGGCTAAGGGGAATGGCCTCCTGAAGGAGGGCAGGGTTAGACTGGATATCAGGAGGAAATTTGGTACTGTAAGGGTGTGAGGCCCTGGCACAGGGTGCCCAGAGCAGCTGTGGCTGCCCCATCCATGGAAGTGTACAAGGCCAGGCTGGATGGGGCTTGGAGAACCCTGGGATAGTGGAAGGTGTCCCTGCCATGGTAGGGGGTGGGACTGGATTAGCTTTGATGTCCCTTCCAGCATTATTCTGGGATTCTATGATTACAAAATCTACTGTCCAAAGCCATTTTCATTCATGCCCATTCACTCACTTTAAAGCCTGTGGTGCTCCCCTGGGAGGAAGAGGGGGATCCCAGCTGTGTTTGCTCTCAGCATGGTTGGGTGGTTACTGTCCCATTCAGCTGAGAGCAAAGATCAAAACTGGGGTTTACCTGCTCCCCTTTCCAGCCATCCAGAGCACTTAAACTACACAAAGCTAATGGAGTTACAAATAATTGGTGTTAATCATAGCAAGTTCCCAAGGAGAAATGGGAATCTTTCTCCCCATCCTCTGCTTGTGGTGGTGTTGGCCCAGTCTTGCCAATGCTGTTCAGAGCAGAGCCCCATATCTGAAAAACTTTGAAAATGTTCTTTGAGCTGAAGGCTTGGTGTTGTTTAGTCTGTGTCTCAAATAATTTTTGAAGTTTACATTAAGATTCTGATCTACAGAGATGTCTAACTCACTTCACAGCTTGGACAATAGATTGCCTTGTTTTGTTTCATGGCCTGTTGTCTTTGACTTCATCCTCTGGTGATTCCCTGGGGATTGGAAGCTGGCAATTGGCTTAAATAGTTTTCATGCTACAAAGACACAGTGGAGCCATTTTCCAAACTGCAACTTGTTTGAGGCTGCAATGCTGTGTACACAGCAGCAAACAGGGGCACTGACCCCCTTCCTGTGCAGGTCACTTCTCAGGGCAGTGCTGGCGTCAGCTGGCCAGTCCTTCATGTCCCTGTTCCCACATGAGGAGGGCTGTTAGTGAGGAGAAAATCTGTGCTTCAGACTTGGTCCCCACTCTCTGGCCTGTCACAGCTGTGATGTGGCCTTAGGGATGTGATTTTCTTCAGAAGGAGCTCGCTCAGTGAAGCAGAGATCTTTGCATTTTTCTGCAGATCCCATTTCTTTCAGCCCTTCCTTCTGGCCTGGTATCGTTCTCTGACTGGAAGGAGATTGTAATTTTGGCTTGTTTGGGTTGAGGGCTTTGAGCTGGGAATGCCAGTGCCCCTCCCCATGTTGTCTGTCACAAACTGTCCCACAGACCTTTAAGAGAAATTCTTACATTTTCTCCATCTACTTCAATGTAAAAGATGAAAAAAACCTCCCAACCTGGGGGACTGCAATGAACAGCTGTTCCTTAAACAAGGAATTAACTTGGAATTCCTTCAGCTTTGTGCTTTTTGGTGTTCCTGAGTGACTGTGATTTCTGTGGTGATCACAGCAGAGGCAGGAGAGGGAAACCTTTCCCCTCCACACCCTCCTCTGCCAAAAGTCAAAAAAAGGGGAATTTTACAGCAGTGGTTTCACCAGTTTATTGTATAATCTGGTATCAAATATGGGGTTTTGCATGAAGATGTTTTAACTGGCAAATGTGTCCCTCCCTCCCTTAGAGCAGGTAATTTGAAACATGGAAGAAATGAGTTGCAGCAAAACAGGATGAGTTCAGACACGATCATTGAGGCTGATTTTTTTGCTGAACAAAGTATCCAAAAGCTCATTTACCTTTGAGGAGTCGACTTCCTTGAATTCTCGAGTCTCTCCCCATTTCAGCATTGGATCAGGTTATGTCTGGGAAGCATCATGCTGAATTTAACCAGCTAAAAGTGTAGCTGGGCATTTGCTCCCCACATTAAAGAGCATTTAACTGCTGTTGTTTCCTCAGTACCTAGTGCTCTTGTTCTGTTCAAAGCCTTGTGCAAACAGAGTTTTAGAGAGGCTTTTGAGCGTTAGGCTGACAGACTAATTTTTATCCAGTTTCACTTTTGAAAGTATTTGAAGTAGTTTGCAAAGAGTGAGTTTAGCATCACTGAGTTGGTTGCCCAGAGCAGCTGTGGCTGCCCCTGGATCCCTGGAAGTGACCAAGGCCAGGCTGGCTGGGGCTTGGAGCAGCTTGGGATAGTGGAAAATGTCCCTGCCCGTGGCAGGGGTGGCACTGGATGAGTTTTAAGGTCGCTTCCACCCCAAACTGCTCTGTGATTGCTTTGGAAAAAATGTCTTGTTACTGGAGAAAATATGAGAATGTGGTCCAGCTCCTGCTAAAATCATTAGCATTTTTCCCAATGTTCTACAATAAAGGTATTAAAATGCAAAATGTGGATTAAATGCCTGAAGGAATGAGCTGAACCACCTTTGTCTTGAGTAAAAATACTCTGAAAGTTTTTGAGTTGATGGTAACTGGGTGACAGTCCCTCTCCCATTGTGTCTGAACCACAGGTGTGGATGTATGGAAATCCCTGTCTCTTACCAGGTTATAATTTCCAGAGGGAGTGGGGCAAGGATCAGCTGAATGCTTTTGGGTTTTCTTGGTAGCCCAGGAGATTTGGGCTCCACAGAGCTGGGCACTTAATCACAGTTCCATGAAGGCTCTGCAGCCCATGACTGCCCTGTGGATAAAGGGAAGCACCTTTGTCTGGGATTTAATATCCTGATGCACCACTGCGATCCCATCTCTGGTGGGGGTTTTGCCTGCTCCCAGCTGCAAGTCAGGCTGGTTTCCCCATGGAAATCCCAGAGGGATTCCTTCTGGCTGTGCAGTTTTGGGGCCAACAAGATCAGAAAGAACCAAATCTATTGGAGAGTGTCCAAAGGAGGGACACGGAGCTGGGGAAGGGTCTGAGGAGCAGCTGAGAGCACTTGGCTCGTTCAGCTGGAGCAGAGGAGACTGAGGGGAGACTCCTCAGGGGCTGCAGCTCCTCCCGAGGGGAGGCGGAGGGGCAGGGGCTGAGCTCTGCTCTGGGCCAGGGCCAGGAGCCCAGGAAGGGCTGGAGCTGTGTCAGGCCTTGGCATGGAGCTCAGGGAAAGGTTCTTCCCCCCGAGGCTGCTGGGGCACTGCCCAGGCTCCCCAGGGAATGGTCCCGGCCCCAAGGCTGCCAGAGCTCCAGGAGCGTTTGGACACCGCTCTCAGGGATGCCCAGGCTGGGATTGCTGGGGTGGCTGGGCAGGGACAGGAGCTGGGCTGATGATCCTGTGGGTCCCTCCTGACACGGGATATTGCAGGACTCCGAGGTTCCCTAAGGCTGACGGCATCACCACTTTCTTCCCCTCTGCAGGGCCTGCCCAGTCGGGGATCCTGACAGACCGGGAGGTGGTGAGCCTGTTCCTGCACTTCACGGTGAACCCGAAGCCGCGGGTGGAGTTCATTGACCGGCCCCGGTGCTGCCTGCGGGGCAAGGAGTGCAGCATCAGCCGCTTCCAGCAGGTGGAGAGCCGCTGGGGGTACAGTGGGACAAGTGACAGGATCAGGTCAGCTCTCGCGCCCATTCCCACCCCTGGGCTCGTGTTCCTGAGCTTCCCACTGCTTTAGCTCCAAACACACGAGGTTCTCTGCTAGACCCCGACTTTCCACCGTGTAAACCCCAAATGAAGGTGTTTTGCTGGGCAGAACCATCCCCTGATGCACAGACCTGTGTGTTGCTGCCACTTTGCATCTCTGGTGGCAAAGGTTTCCGGAAAATCTGCCCCCCCCCAGCACAGGCCCCTGGAAAGGGAGGGAAATAACACCCCAAAGGCTTCCTGCAGCTTAGGGGCACGTAAATAAGGAGTCATCAATTGTCTCCCCACCATGCTTTGGTGGGTACAGGTAACCAGTGCTCCATCAGGTTTGTTCCCTGCTCCAGGTGTCAGCGTGGCTTGTTGTAGCCCATTAACCTCTCCTGTGGGAGGTGGGGTTGGCATAAACTTCTGCTGACACCCAATTTGGTCAGACCTGAGCTTGTGGAGAACCAGCAGAGCCCAGTTACAGTGACAGAGACTGGCACATGTGGCTGGAAAACGGTGCTTTGCAAGGCTTGTGTGGCCAAGGAATCAGAGAAAGACAAGAGGGAATCAGGAAGCCTTGGTTCTTTCCTGATTCCTGTTTATCTTGGGACGAAGGGGACTCCCAGCAATGTAGCTCTTCACACTTTTTAAGATGGTTCTGTAGCTCTGGAGCTTTTGGTGGGATCCTCTGGTCTGTTCAGCCCCAGCAGTGGGAAGTGCTGCCAGCTCCAAACACTTCCTGCTCTCACCTCTAATGCTGACAGACCTTTTGGAGCTTGGGTTTGGCTTCAGGTTCAGCTCTGCAGCATCAGGGTCAGTTCCAGCACTGAATATTCCATGCTGGCTGCAGAGCAGAGGCTTCCAGCCTGCCCCAGGTGTTCGTTCTGGAAACACAGAAAGGCTAAAAGAGTTGGTGGACGGATGAAGAAATGCTCTTGGCAGCTTGGCAGGCACTGAGGCTTCTGCTGCCTGAGAAGGTGGAGCTGTAGTGGGGTAAATATCCTTCCCCTTCTTCCTTGGGCAGCAGGGATTCCTGCACTCAGGAGTGACTGAAACCTTATGTCTGCTCTTGGTAAATTTGGAATGCAGCAAATGCCCAGCAGCACATGAGAATTCCCCAGGGCTCAGCAGTGAAATAGCCAGTGACACCCCAGTGGTGTTTGCTGGACAGAGCACTGGGAGGTGACCCCTGTTCCACGCTCCCAGGCTGCCCTGCCTGGCCCTGGCAGGTGATTGGAAATGCTGATGTTTTGCCACAGCTTGGAAACACTTCCTGAGCCTGGACCCTGAAATCTGGTGGTGGGATGTGCAGCTTTGTGTTTCACACAAGCCCACTGGGCCAGTCAGAGGTGTGAGTGTGCAGCTGAAGGTTTCTGTGCAGGGTTTCCCCTCTTAGTAAGGGCTGCACTTAAATCTGTGTAGGTTTGATTAAATCATAGATGTAAAATCAACACAAGTGGAGATATTTGTCTATCAGCTTTGTAATGGAGCAATACAGGAGTGACAAGTTTGGACTGACTTTCCTGCTCTGTCCCTGCAGGTTCTCAGTAAACAAAAGGATATTTGTAGTTGGGTTTGGATTATACGGATCCATACACGGGCCAACGGATTACCAAGTAAATATACAGGTAATTTTCTCTGTTACCTTAAAAACCCTGGCTGTTTTAGGGGCTGACAGACACATTTTAGTGAATCTGTAACAGAGCCTGAGGTTCAGAGGGACTGTGTGTGTCCTGGGCAGGGGGCTGGCAGATGTAGCAAGGGCCAGATGGGGCACTGGGGATCAGAAGGATTATTGCTCTTGATTTTATTGCACACGTCACTGCAGCATCTCCCCAGGTCTGCTCCCAGCTTTGGGGCAGTTGGGAGGCAGTTTGGGAAGCAGCTGTGCATGATTTCCCACCCCGAGCAGGCTGGGAGAGGCTCAGCTGTCTCAAGTCCATCATGATCTTGTCCAACGACCGGGTGGATCCCATGGATGCTGTGTGCCTGTTCTGTGTGTCACCCCAGTGTGGGTCACTGGAGAGGGACTGTCCCCAAGGGAGTTACTCCAGCACACAGGGCTGGTGTGATGAGCTCAGGCTGTCAGCATTTCTTCCTTGATTGTCAGGGCTCATCCTGCTTCCCTGAGCTCTTAGGGGAGGAGGGTCTCAGCAGTGCTCTGCTAGCCTGGGGGTGAGGAGGGGTGTCCTGGGCTGTCTGGGACCAGCACACACAGCTCTGTGGTGAGCTCAGAGGGGCCCAGAGCAGCTGTGGCTGCCCTGGCCTTGAAAGTTCAAGTCTAGGATGAGGCTTGGAGCAATTTGGGATAATGGGTGGCATCCCTGCTCCTGGCACTGATGCCTTTTTCCTGGTGTTAGGAAAATGAAGCCAGACACGGTTACAGGGGTTGGGGTCTTTCCCTCAGTATTTCAATCAGGATCCTGTTTGATGCATCCACTTCACCCAGGTGACAGCGTGGCAAATGCACCCCCGTCAGTCACACACACCAGTTCTAGACTTTACACAGCACAGATCCAACAAGGGGGCCAATAATGAGGTTGGGGTGGGCTCAGCTCGAGTTTACAGAATCCTCCTGTCAGGAGACCTTGGGTTCCTGAGCCAGTGGGAATGTTTGGTGTCCCTGGCTCTGCAGCTCTGGGCTGTTCAGTCTCAGGCCTGCAGAACACTTACAGAACACTGAGCACTAAACTAAGTAAAAGGTTGCAAGTGTGCATTCTGCTGACACTTGTGGGTACAGAAAACTGTGTAAAAGGGATATAAAAGAAAAGACAGAAATCATTCTGGCATCAGCAGGGCATTGGAGATGGATGATCCTTTCAGTCCCTCCCAGCCCGAACCTGGGGTTCTGTGGTTCTGTGCTCACAGCATTGATGAGGGACACGAGTATTGGACAGTGCAGTCATCCCAGGGCTGGTCAATATGGGAGTGCCTGGGGCTCAGCCCAGCTCAGGGACACTCAGTGGGCAGGGCTGGCAGTGTCCAGCCCTGCAGATGCAGGAGGCTGCCCCTGTGTTGCAGATCATCCACACGGACAGCAACACCGTCCTGGGCCAGAACGACACCGGCTTCAGCTGCGACGGCTCCTCCAACACCTTCCGGGTCATGTTCAAGGAGCCCGTTGAGATATTACCCAACGTCAACTACACAGCCTGTGCTACTCTGAAGGTACCACACGGGGTGGGGTGAGGGGCAGGCAGGTGAGGGCACCTGCTGCAGGTCTTCAGGGCAAGCTGGGCCTTGCTCTGTGTCCTTGAGGCCAGTGACACAATCTCCAAGGTCCCGGTGTGACCTGCTGCTGCCATGAGCTCGTTCACCACCAGCATTCAGAGCTGGTTCTTAACTTGGCTCACAGCACTGAGCAGGTCTTTCACTGAGGAGTGGATAGGGTGATTTTTTGGTTTATACAGCTAAGCTGTCAGTTCGGCAGGTGTGTAATCCAGAGCCTGCTGCAGTGGCCTCAAAAACTTCATATTTAGCTGAGATCTGGTTAAATTAGTGTTGAGTTCTGATAGAGATGAGCCTGAGCTCAGAATACCTGAGGTGCAAATCCAGGAGGGAAAGAGGAACTGAGATAACCACAGCTCCAAACCCAGAGAGAACCATGGCAGCAGCAGGGTTCTGATCTGTTCTTGTCTTCCATGACCCCTGTAGGGTCCAGATTCCCACTATGGAACCAAAGGACTGCGCAAAGTGATCCATGAATCACCAACAACGGGAGCCAAAACCTGCTTTACGTTCTGTTACGCGGCTGGGAACAACAATGGCACCTCTGTGGAGGATGGACAAATCCCAGAGATCATCTTCTACACATAGTGCTGCTGCCCAGCCCAGCCTGGACTTGACTCTTCCCCGTCGCCTCCCAAACTAAATCTCTGGCTGAGTTTGACCACACCAATTGGAGCCACACTAGCCAAAGGTCTCAGTGAAATCATTTCAAAGCTCATGTTCTGCCTTGTGCTAGTGCTGCTGCTGCTCTCAGGTGCCAGGTGAGCTGGTGTCCCAGTGCAGGCCAGCTGGTGTCCCAGTACCATTCGTAGGTTGTCTGTGGCTTGTTGTTTTTCACCTCCTGATTAACCTTATCTAACAACATGCGTTTTTTGGACTGTAATGAATGTAGCTGCTTTTCCACCGGTCAGAAGCGAGACAATGAGTGGCTCTGGTTGTGGTTTCACTTGCCATGAGGAGATGGTCCTGCAGACAGACTCAGTCAGGGCTGGGTGGCCCCTGCTCTGCTCCAGCTCAGCACTCCAGGCCAGACTGCAGGGCTTGGCCAGCCCGTGTCTGGCACCTTCCCTCCCTCCCAGCAGCCTCAGCACACACAGCCGCCTTCAAAAGCCATGGAAAGTGGCCTTTTTCCTGAGGCTTTGCTGTTCTAGCACTACACAGGCTTGGAGACCTCAAACTGAGCTCCTCCAGAGGGACCGTGGTGTTTTCCTGCTCCTCTCACCGATCTGTGACAATCCTCACCTCGGGCAGTGGTGGCAGCGAGGTGACCTCCCTGCAGAGGGGGAAAGGGGCAGCAGCCTGGGCAGCCCTCCTGCATTCTGAGTCCCCGTGGTGCTGCTCCCAAACCCCTGGCACGTCCCAAGTGCTGGGTGATGCTCAGCTCACCCCTGAGCAGCCCCAGCTCTGGTTTTTACTGGTCCTTTGCAGAATGCCAGGGTTTGTCAGTTGAAGCAGAAGGGCCCCTGCCTCACCTGTTCCTGGGCATTCCTGCAGTTTCCATGCATGTTTCCATGCATTTCCCTCTGTTACTGTGCATTTCTGCCCTGCCCCTGCTGCCCTGATGAAAGCAGGAAGAGAGGCTGACTTGCACCTGCCTGTTACCTGTAATGCAGCAGATGGACAAGGATTTACCAAACGGTTCAGAAAAACATGGAATATTCTCTGTGCTGGTGTGTGTTTGCCCACTGCCTGTTGGCCAGGCACAGGAGGGAGATCACAAACATCACCTGTGGAGCTGTAGAGCTCTCTGACCTTGAGGACACCCCTTGTACCCGTTCAGGGCCAGCTGCTTTTCCCCGTGGCTGTCACAGAGAAGGTGGCTGGTCCTGGGCTGCCTGACCAGCCCCACCCTCACTGCCCATGTGTGAAGACCACAAGACTCTTCCTCCCCTCCTCTGCAGAGGAAGCTGGAATTGAGCTCAGCCTGGCAGTGAGACTGGAGCCACGAGAGTCTGCGTGGGACTGGCTGGGGTGGTGCTGCCTCAGGGCCCCTTCTCCGACCTCCTGCTCCAGCACACGGAGCCATTGCCTCTCTCTGGGCAGCTGCTGCCACTGGATTCACTGCTGGAAGTGGAAAGCTGGCTGTCCTTGGCTGGAGCATGGCTTCTCCTCCTCCCCCTGCCCCAGCCGGGATCCTGGGGTGGTGCTGGCTGGAGCCTCCTCCTCAGCCATGCAGCAGCAGCCTGGGAATGCCCTGCACCTCCTCACCAGTAGCTGTTAGAGATGCCCAGTGTGTTCTGTGCTCCAGGGAGAGGGTGTGAGCTGTTATGGTTGGCCTGCTTCCAGGCAGGATGGTTCTAATATGGCCAGTACTAAAAAAACAGAAAAAACCCCAACCCTGGGTCCATGACCTGGTGACTGAACCCGAATCTGTGCAATGCAAAGGGTTGTGAGATGGATTCACAGCCCAGGCTCCGGGTCTGCCGGGATGTACTTGACTGTGCCCACTCCCAAAGGTGGTGGCAATGTCTTTGCTGGCACCAGGGCCTGTGCTGGGGCCTGCGCCTTTCCTAGGGGATCTGATCTGAGTTTGGCACCTCGGGGCGTCGGGTACAGGTGGAAATAGTGGAATAATTGGAATTTGAGAGGAGCCGAGCTGTGCACTTGGCTCTGGGAAGAGCAGGGCTGGGGCTGGCCCTGCCCAGCTGCAGCGGGTGCCTCCTGCTGTTCCCTGGAAGTTCTGTTCTCACTATGGTTTTGTTACACAAATTCTCTTCCCACCTCCCATCTTCCTGCCCTCCCTGCGTGGGGCAGGTCTGGCATGGAGGGAGAGGAGTCAAACTCTGAACTACACCTGAGCAACTCCTGTTCTTATGGCTTTTCCGCAGTTTGATGCAATTCTGGCTTTTGTAGATAGATGAATGTAATTCCTTGTTGGACATGCCTGTTCCCAGATGAGCCATTCTGTTGTACCACGTCACCTTCCGAGCAGAGCGGGCCCGGCCCGGCTCCTGTGCTATTTGATGAATGTATCCGATGCTCTCGTCCCGTGTTCACACTCTGCTTTTGGCCAGCTTTGTGATTTGTAAATAGGAAACAATAAAGACATCGAGGTTGTCTTTACGAAGTTTCTTTGTGGTTGGAGGACAATGATGGCCACTGGAGGGGAAATCTGGGCTGAGCTGGCTCTTGGCCCGTCTCCCCCAGCCGAGGGTGTGGGGTTCCTAAGCTTCCCCATTTATGGGGCTTTGGATGAGCTGGATCCTTGGGAATCCCAAAGCCTGGCAATCCCAGCTGGGGAGTGCAGACCCTCAGGGTATGAGGTGGTGATAGGAGGCCAGCAGGATGGCACAGGGTGGGCACACTCTGATCTGGGTGCTGTCATTTTATAACTGAATTTCTTGAACCTGAATTGGAGGCTTTTGACAATTAAATGCTCTAAAAGCTCCCTCAGCCTTTGCAGGGGCCAGTCCTGGCCTGGGGCAAAAGGCAGCTCCTCTGTCCTGTGATTCCCAGCACGGAGAGGCTCTGGGAGCTGCTGGAGCAGGGCTGGGGTTGGGCTGTGCCCAGACCAGCACCTGTGCCCCAGCACAGCTCCCGCTGTCCCCAGCACAGCTCCCGCTGTCACTCAGCCCCGGGGGCCACCAGGGCCCTGCCCTTTGCCCGGAGGGAGCAGTGGGGCCGTGGTGAACGCGAGCCCCTGGGCAAGGGGCAGCTCCCCAGCGCTCCCCAGCGCTCCACACTGAGCTGGAGCAGCGAGCCCTGCCCAGCGTGGCCCGGCCCATCTGCTCTCAGCCTGCCCACATTGTTCTCATCGGGGCCGCGGTCCTGGGGCCTCGTGCTGGGTTCAGTCCTGGCCTTCCTCCTCCTCAGCCACCATGGAACTCCCCCAGCTCCCATACCCGGCTCTGGGCTGTGGGCTCAGGCTGGACCCTCATTCCAACCCCTGCCCTGCCGGAGCTCTGGGCCCAGCTGGGAATTATCCTCTGCACCATCACCTTCCTCACTCAGGTTTTGCAGGAGCATCTGCCAGGAGCCTGGAGAGGGCTGCCCAGAGCCATTGGCTCGGCTGCTGTTCCCCTGACCTGTCCCCCACAGATTTTCCTCCTGCTGCTCCAGGAAGCTCTCCTGGGCAGGGAGCCCCTGAGAGGGGCTGGGGCTGCTCCCACCCACGGCTGGGGGATCCCCCAACAAAAAGGGGGTGCTTGGCAATGTCCTCACCCTTGGGGAGACACAGTGAAGACAGAAGAATATGTTGGGTTTTAAAGATTTTTTTATTTTTTTCTTTTGTTTTTATTAAAAAAAAAGCCCCTAAATTCTATGGCTTCCAGGAAGCATCAGAGAAATTGAAATGCTGTTTCTGTACACTTGGTTTTAAAGCAGTAACTAAACTCGCAATGGAACAAACGCTCTCACGTACAATCGCAGTATTTGGACTCCTCGCTGGAAGGACAGAGAGTCCCGGGCTCGGGCCACGGCCCCGGCGGCCGAGGGTGTGCGGGCAGAGCCGGGCGCTCCGGGCACACCCTCGTGGCCGCTTTCCCTTCCCCTCCGCGGCTCCTCTTCGGCCTCTGCCGGGGCTGCTCTGAGCCGGCGCGCTGACAAGGGGCCACTTCCAGTGAAAATTTTAAGGCGATTTTTAAAACTCGTTTGTTCGCCTCGCTGGGGACACGAGGTCAAACGTTGCACGTCCCCTTCTGCCGTGGCCAGGGACGCAGCAGCGGCTGGGGCTGCCCCGGCTGCCGCAGCCCGGACAAACCAAGGCCGGGGTCAATCCCGAATTTAGGGTGAAGAGGGCCCCTGGGGAGGGCACGACCCCGTGGGAGACCCCACGCCC